>CH000195.1:34440-47426 GCA_000149265.1 Ciona savignyi | reverse complement strand
CGGTTATACAGGTAGCACATGTGTCTAGAACTAGTGGGTTAAGCTGATATACAGGTTGGATTATACACAGGTGGAGCTTATACACAGGTGGAGCTTATACACAGGTGGAGCTTATATACAGGTGGTGCTTATACAGAGGTCGTGCTTATATACAGGTGGTGCTTATACACAGGTGGAGCTTATACACAGGTGGAGCTTATATACAGGTGAAATCATCATGAAACGAAAGTATTTATGGTTGGAAATACAGGTCGCCATCGACTACAGTGGTAACAATAGAAATATGATTCAATTAATCTGATTTGTGACCAGCGCGACCTGGATCTAAGGTCACGTCTGGCCAGTTGTGAATAATTCAACTCAATTGGCGTTTTAAGCGGAGATTGACAGTTGAGGTTTCGAGGTTGGAAAGTCAGGCTTTATTCACCGTTGCATAATAAAGTACATTAAGCTATTAAAGTGTGTGGATAGTCAGACATGACTTTCAATTTGGACGAGTTATAAGATATCACTGGATTGGAGCAATGTAATGTGGTTCATTTATATACTCGTGGGTGGGAAGCCAGGCTTTATCCACGGGTATCGTAAGACACCTCATGTCCACAGTCGAGTTGCTGGGGCTATTACAGTATGTGGATGGTTGGTTCATTTATATCCTCGTGGGTGGGAAGCCAGGCTTTATCCACGGGTATCGTAAGACACCCCATGCTCACAGTCGAGTTGCTGAAGCTATTACAGTGTGTGGATGGTTGGTTCATTTATATCCTCGTGGGTGGGAAGCCAGGCTTTATCCACGGGTATCGTAAGACACCTCATGCTCACAGTCGAGTTGCTGGGGCTATTACAGTGTGTCGATGGTTGGTTCATTTATATCCTCGTGGGTGGGAAGCCAGGCTTTATCCACGGGTATCGTAAGACACCCCATGCTCACAGTCGAGTTGCTGAAGCTATTACAGTGTGTGGATGGTTGGTTCATTTATATCCTCGTGGGTGGGAAGCCAGGCTTTATCCACGGGCATCGTAAGACACCCCATGCTCACAGTCGAGTTGCTGAAGCTATTACAGTGTGTGGATGGTTGGTTCATTTATATCCTCGTGGGTGGGAAGCCAGGCTTTATCCACGGGCATCGTAAGACACCTCATGCCCACAGTCGAGTTGCTGGGGCTATTACAGTGTGTGGATGGTTGGTTCATTTATATACTCGTGGGTGGGAAGCCAGGCTTTATCCATGGGCATCGTAAGACAACTCATGCACACAGTCGAGTTGTTGGAGCTATTACAGTGTGTGGATAGCCAGACACAAAGGGCAAATAAAGCGAATATTGATTCAAAGTTGCAAAGTTGACATAATGCATGCAAGAGTTAATCATTACATTTCAAATAAGCACACGCAGCATATTTTGAAACATTCAGTTCAATATAATGCTAAATCCAAGTACTGGGGGATATAAATGATATATATTTGGATGTTTCGAGCATATAGGTACAATGTGTTGGGTACGATATTGGATGCAACATGCTGTGTTAGTTGGGGGTGAGTTATTCAATACTAATATGGTGGTGAAGGTATGGGGTCATGGAGTGATGGTTCAAATTGGGGGTCAGGGTTCAAGGTGGGGGTCAGGGGTCAAGGTTAGTATTTGTTGACCTCTGCAAGGCGAGAAATCGAACAATCGAATTCATCGTGAAAATCAAACTTTGTTTTCTTTTTTCTCTCTCCAGATATTAGAGTTAGGCACAAATATAAATGCAGCTAATTCTGCAATGGATGGTTGTGACGTGACACAGGAAGAAGTAGCGTCATAATGGTAATGCTGTCGTCAGTTGCGTCATTGTTACTAGCTGGCAGCGCGTCCGACAACGAGCAGGAAACGGTGAATATTTTGTTTTGTGTGACCGAGCCAAGTTTCGAACCCATGATGGGCTCGTCAGTACGACGATATACGAGTCGACATATGTATCGGTCGCGTTAACCATTCGGCCACACGACCGCACACATATTTCCATATTTATGATATTTGACCTGAATATGGAATATGGCGATACTGAGTGGATATAACCTCATGATGGCAGCAGAGAGTAGATCGTGTGGTCGGATGGTTAGCGCGATACATTAGTGATGACTCTACAAATACATCTATGACGAAACAATCATGGGTTGGAAACTCGCTATAAACATCCTATGACATCACAATGTTGGTTGAACATTCACAAACTGCCTGTGACGTAACAATATGTTTCTGCTTGGAAGGAAATGAAACTTTCAGTTGCGTTACCGAGTTTCGAACCCATGACCACACTGATACCGGGGGTTTATGCCCGGGTTGGGGTTCGAACCCACGATATCCTCGTTCCTAACACCGCTTGTATATGGTTGGTATATATCGACCACCCACCATACAACACACAATAGTGGTCCATTCCACCCCATGGTAATGACGTCATTGTACGCCCCACTTTTGGCGGCTGATTGGGCAACGTCTCGCGTTTGCCATTGTGACGTCATTATAGACATTTTTACTTTCGAGTATTCGATTGAAACGAATATTGGAACCAATGGGGGAATTCCCCGATTCTCGCGATATAAGTTTGTAATCATGAAACAAAACCTTCATAACCGCCCCCCCCAATAGTGGTCTCCTATATTAGCGGTTCGCGTTGTTATTATCCTGCCAGTTTCTTAGTACGCTTCAGCATTATTACGTCACAGTAGCCATACATAAATAGCACGAACGCGCCACCGCTATGATCACGTATTCGCGGAGGAACATTTGGGTGTTGACGTCAATCCTTGCTTGTATGACGTATTCAAAACGTCATAATTCCACTTGTCTTCGTGGGGGTTGTGACGTGTTGGTATTTTTAACCAAATTCTACGTAATTTCCTGTTTCATCAATTAAATATTTTAAAATAAGAAAATCCATTTGTCTGATGTTTCATGATTCCACGATTCCAATATTTCTAAGTTGGCGCTGACCGTGGTTGCAACGGTGCTTATAGAGGGAACAACATAACTATTCCGGAATTGACCTTCGCGGCGACATACTGCTTATTATAACTCTACGCAGTGTAATACTGCCCTGTGTGACGTAATAATACATCGCCCGAGGCAGCGAATATAACTTGAAGCGTGGAGAGAATCGCAAAAATAAAGTTTTGTGAACGAATTGTGTTTTGTGGACGATTCGAAGGAAAGATGGGGGTTGTTGTCACGTGGGTGAAGTTCAGCCTTATACAGGCCTTATACAGGATCGGTTATACAGGTGGATCGGTTATACAGCTTACAATGAATTGAACAATCTTTACATAACACTAGACTGGGGGTTTCGTTCGTGTTTATCGAGTAAGCGCGCGACACGACTATTGTTACGTATGCATAGCAGAATGCGAGAAATCGATATAAATTTTGTGTGAAACCCGTAAATTGAGGGGGGGATTAGCGGCAGGGATATATTGGGAGGTTGTATTTAAAGCAGAGATATATTCAGGTGTTTGAAGATTTATTTTGGTGCAGAAATAAAGTGAAAATTGAGGTTAGGGTTAGCAATGATCATTTAAATCCGGTAAATTGGAGAAACCGGTAAATTGGGGGTCCAGTATTAGAAGCAGGGATATATTGGGGGTCCAGTATTAGAAGCAGGGATATATTGGGGGAGTATTAGAAACCGGTAAATTGGGGAGTGGGGGCAGTATTAGCGTCAGGGCTAATTTAGGAGGGGGTTGTAGTCTAGTATTAGCAACAGGGTTGTATTTAGGTGTTTGGATATTCATTTCAGTGCAGAATTAAAGGGGAAATTGAGGCCATAATCTTTCAAATCGAGCATTGGGTTTGGTTGGAAGTCGATGTTTCGCGTTTGAATCATCGAATTATTCTTCGCGGAGAAAACAATCAGTGTTTCTTAATAATCTAGTGATTTATTACGTCATAATTAGCTTCGCGGTACAGCGGAATGATGGATTGATCGTGGTTGGTGCGATCATGTGTATTGTTGTTTGTGACATCATAACCAGTAGTTCGACGTCGAGGATTGTTTGTTTCGCGATGCGCGATTGTGTGTAATACACGTCGTTTGTTTACGTGTTGTCACGTCATAATGAGTGTAAACAAACTTCGACGAAATCATAAAATAACTACGTCACTGCTTACGTCATAAGTATTTGTGTGGTTTGTAACATTTCAAAGTGGAGCGCATATCCAGGTAGATTTGTATACAAATGTGAAGCAATCGCTTGTGTTACGTCACAGTTAAAACCGAAATTTGAGGAAATAATTCGAATTCGACTTCCGCGAGAAACACAGCGCGGTTGAACAATCAGCTCATTGTGACGTAGCGAGATGTGTTTGTTGCAAAGTTTCCTTCCTTTTGGTCAGTTGAATGCAAGAAGTTTGATAGCGCCGCGGCGGTTATACAGGGAAACCAGGGTTCTGTGTAGAAAGCTTAGATTGTCAGTAGATTCCAGAACCAAAGTCGCTTTAATGACGTCATAATTCCATTGTCCACAGCGTAGAATGTTGATTGATTTAGAATCCTGTTCTGACGTCACAACCGCCATTAACTTTCGTGACGTCACTTCCCGTCCGACCCACCTTCCCCTTAGTAGAAGTCCCCGTTTCAACCCCACCTTACCCCCAACCCCTGAGGTGCTTCCCCGGTCCTACTGCAGCCTCCCGGCGCGCATACAGAGGCATGATGACGTCACAACCTGCGTCATCGGGCACGGTGACGCGCATGGACTACGTCACAAACGCGCCCATTGTTGCAGTTGGTTTCTGGAAAAATTCCAACATTTGTTTGGTCACGTGCCTCCAAAGCGTGACGTAACAGTTCATTGTCACGTCACAAAGCGTAATTATTCCCGGAAAGTGACGAACGGATTTAGGAAGCGAGCCGCCACAGCGCCCTCCATGTCCATATTTGGAAAGGTGACGCGCGAAGAACAATTATTTCGATTGTTTTAATTGTGAAAACCCGGTTTAATAATTCCCATTGTTTCGTCATCAGGAGAACAAGAGAGAGTGGGGCGTGGAACGTCACGATGACGTCATCTATGACATCATGCTCAAAAGAGTGCAGCACGGGAATTCCCCGCAAAACGAGGTAAACACTCCACACGGTGGGAAAATATTAGTGTTATATATGGATGATCAGATATGATTTGTTCGACTGATTAGCTCGGTGGTTTAGTGCGTCGCCTTTAACCGAAAGGTTGCAGGGAAAACCTGGGGCCGCAAGGTGATCTGATGGTTGCCCGTGTGGTAACCCCCTTGCGTCAAAGCAACATGGATATCGGATACCACCGGGCTGAAGCAATGTATTTGTACTTATTTCCCCAATTAACCCCGGAAATGACGCAGGTATCGGAGGGCCTCCAGTGGGGAACACACAAAGTGAGGTATGTGAAGGCGGCAACACTGGAGCGGCTGGTGGCGCACTTATGCAGGTCGTATGCTGAAGAGTGGGGGGAACGTATATACGTCACCGTGTTTCTCGCCACCTACCGGTCATTTGCAACCGCTGATGACGTCATCAAACTTGTGGTTGAAGAGTAAGTGACGTAATATTTATGTTTATCCCCGTGAATGGGAAAACCAAGGGGGTTAACACACGGGCAATCGTCAGATTACCTCGCGCCCACCGTCGGGTTATCGGAGCTATTGCAGTGTGTTGTATATGATAGACACATTCCTTTAGTTTGGTAGAACCCATTAATTCACTGGGTTCAGGCAATGTCTGTAAAGTGACTTGCCCAAGGACACAACCGACTAGTTCAGCAAACAAAGTTTGTTTACAGCGCATTATGACCCAACAATCGCGACAGCTGATCGGAAAATTAGTTTCGATTATTTCCGCCATCTTGGTGCAAACTAGGTCGTTCACATATTACGTCATAATGATCTTTGTTCTTGCCGCCAAGCTGGGAATTCGAAACGACCGATCTCGAATAAGGGGAAAACCCCGTATTATATTTCGCATTTTATTTTCATCTAAAACTTAGAGAATTCGTTGAAATTGAACAACTCAGCAAATGAGAATAAATAAATCACCGGAAATCGTAAATATTCCTTAATAAAAATATTAAAAATTGTGGACCTGTCTGCCTAGCTTGCTGGTTAGGACGTCATAATTACTCCGAAATTCCCGCGCATCGTGTTCACGTGATGAAGTGGCTGACGACTTGCATTAGGATGTGACGCAATAAGTAGCCACACAATCATTTATAACAAATACACATGTGGACGAAACGCTTAAGGAACTATTATATGAACTAAAGTCAAAGTGGTCGAAACGTAATGGTCTGGTCATATACAACACGGTGGATATTCCAAACTCAATCGAATCCACCTTATACCACAGACTTCACTTAATCGACATCAAAACAACCCACATTCCCACCCACCAACACATGAAAACGCCAGTCCGTCTGGGTGATATTCCGAACGCGAGGTGTCTATAAGTCACATTCCCACCTATAAGTCACATATAAGTTACATGCGAGGTGCCACATTCCCACCCCTTACATGAAAACGTCAGTTCATCTGTGTCCCGAACGCTAGATGTCTATAATGACGTCATAAGCTCTAAGGTCACGTGAGCCCCATTTTGCAATGGGCACCAGAGCTATGACGTCGAACCCACGTCGCTGGTCACGTCATACAATGTCGGCTGATCCAACCCCATGTTGGTGCCTGGCACTCGCCCAGTTGCGATCCGACAACCTATCGGCCGAGAACCCGGTGATCAAACGAACTAACCACGTTCCTCCTCAGGTGGAAGAGGATCAAACGAGAGGAAGCGGAGGACAAACGACTCCCATTGTTCCGGTGAGTCAGCAGTTTTGATGGATGGTGTCGACTGTGGGCATGAGGTGTCTTACGATACCCGTGGATAAAGCCTGGCTTCCCACCCACGAGGATATAAATGAACCAACCATCCACACACTGTAATAGCTCCAGCAACTCGACTGTGGGCATGAGGTGTCTTACGATACCCGTGGATAAAGCCTGACTTCCCACCCACGAGGATATAAATGAACCAACCATCCACACAACGTAATAGCTCCAGCAACTCGACTGTGAGCATGAGGTGTCTTACGATACCCGTGGATAAAGCCTGGCTTCCCACCCACGAGGATATAAATGAACCCAACCATCCACACACTGTAATAGCTCCAGCAACTCGACTGTGGGCACGAGGTGTCTTACGATACCCGTGGATGAAGCCTGGCTTCCCACCCACGAGGATATAAATGAACCAACCATCCACACACTGTAATAGCTCCAGCAACTCGACTGCGAGCACGAGGTGTCTTACGATACCCGTGGATAAAGCCTGGCTTCCAACCCACGAGGATATAAATGAACCAACCATCCACACACTGTAACAGCTCCAGCAACTCGACTGTGGGCATAAGATGTCTTACGATACACGTGGATAAAGCCTGGCTTCCCACCCACGAGGATATAAATGAACCAACCATCCACACACTGTAATAGCTCCAGCAACTCGACTGTGGGCACGAGGTGTCTTACGATACCTGTGGATAAAGCCTGGCTTCCCACCCACAAGGATATAAATGAACCAACCACCCACACACTGTAATAACTCCACACTCAGGTCGATCGAGAGATTGATCCGGACTTGGGTGAAACGTCATTTCAACGACTTCTACCAACCCCCCTCACACCCGCTGCTCCATCAACTCGTGCGCGATGTCGAGGGATGGCGTGCAGACACTTGTGATGTCATAGAAGCAGACGATGACCTCACTTCCTTCCTGAGAACGAAGCTAAATGCAGCTGAATTGCAAACTTTTCAAGAAAAGTGTCTCGAAGGTAAATTGGGTTGTTCCCCGTGTATGGGAAGCCATTTTGGGTGGTTCCCCGTGTGTGGGAATCCATTTAGGGTGGTTTCCCGTGTGTGGGAATCCATTTAGGGTGGTTTCCCGTGTGTGAGAAGCCAGGATATATATTCCAACATAACAATGTCTCCCAGATATGAATTCCCCGGGAAACTACGTGGAGCAAGACGAACCCGGTTCTCCATTGGGGGAAGTCCCTGATAACACCGAAGCGACGAAGACGTTCCTCAATGACCTTTCACCCACTCACGTGGCCGAGCAACTTACGCTGAAAGACGCGGTGAGTTTGTGATGTCATAATCTCTTGGTGACAAGCACATCATGGGTTCGAAACCGAACAAAACATCCCCACACATTGTGATACACTCGACAGCGAGCACGCGATAACCCCCCCCCCCATACAGAACCTGTTCATGCGCACCATTCCTCACCATTGTCTGGACGCGGTGCGCTCATCGAAATCGAAACCGACCTCGGTGAGAGCCACTATCGACCAGTTTAACAAGGAGGTTTATTGCGTGTTGTCGACCTCGCTGTGTGTTTCGCTGAAACCCCATCAGCGATCCAAGATCCTGTGCAAGTGGATCGAGGTAGCGCAGGTGGGTGTGTTGATGTGATATGTATATGGGTGGGATATTCATGTTTATCATCGTGGGTGGGAAAAGCAAGGGGATTATATTTGCTTTCACAAAGCCACAACCGTCTAAACCAGAGACTTCGAGTCAACAAAAGTATGTCTGAAAATATCAACTGTTCAACCCAGTAGGGGACAATTTGGTCGATTTAAAAGTCTTAATTTATAAGCAATGACAATCGTCAGGCAATCGTCAGATCACCTCGCGCCCGCCGCCGGGTTACCAGAGCTATTGCAGTGTGTTGTGTATAATAGACACGTTTCTTTAATTTGGTAGAACCCATTAATCCGCTGGGTTCAGGCAATGTCTATTAACTAGCTTGCCCAAGGATACAACCGACTAGCTATTAGAGACAGTTTCAAACCTTAAATCCTTCGGTTGAAAGGCAACGCACTTATCAAGCTAACCGATCGGACATTTCCTAGTTTTACTCGACTTACTTGAACCAGTTATGGGAACCACCGGATCCATATTTAATATTCCCCTGGGAAAATACCGTGGCAAACATCCGGGGAATCCCCTAACACACTGGTCCATACAGGTGTGCAGAGAACTGAAGAATTTCTCGTCGCTTCGCGCGATTGTGTCCGGACTTCAAACCCACGCTTTGCATCGGTTGAAACGAGCGTGGATGGGGGTTCCCCATTCACATACCGAGCTTCTCGGGGAATTGAGCGATATCAACATGAAAGCTCTTATTATGAAGGTAACTGATGAGTCATTGTTGTATCTGATGAGTCATTGTAATATCTGACGAGTCATTGTAATATCTGACGAGTCATTGTAATATCTGACGAGTCATTGTAATATCTGACGAGTCATTGTAATATCTGACGAGTCATTGTAATATCTGACGAGTCATTGTAATATCTGATGAGTCATTGTAATATCTGATGAGTCATTGTAATATCTGATGAGTCATTGTAATACCCGCTGAGTCATTGTAATATGTGACGAGTCATTGTAATATCTGACGTGTCATAGTAATATCTGACGAGTCATTGTAATATCTGACGAGTCATTGTAATATCTGACGAGTCATTGTAATATCTGACGAGTCATTGTAATATGTGACGAGTCATTGTAATATCTGATGAGTCATTGTAATATCTGATGAGTCATTGTAATATCTGATAAGTCATTGTAATATCGGACGAGTCATTGTAATACCCGCTGAGTCATTGTAATACCCGCTGAGTCATAGTAATACCCGCTGAGTCACAGGTCGGCACGGCGAAGGTAAACACGGAGAAAAGCTCGATCAGTCGGGTTCGCAAGGAAGCGGTTTCGCGACGTCAGCGAACGATGGAATCGGGTATCATGCACGGGACAGTCCCTTACCTGGGATCGTTTCTCACCGACCTCACTTACCTCCACACAGCGAAACCAGATTTCATTGAGGTTGGTTGGGTTGGGTGATTGGGTCTTTACCGGGGCGACTTGCTATAGAACTCAACCGGTTGACGAAATTTGTTGCTTTCCGACTGATTAGCTGTGTGGGTTAATACGTTGCCTTTCCGCCCAATGGTTGCAGGTTCCTTGGGCAATATCAGTTGTTCTTGGGCAAGGCACTTAACAAACATTGCCTGAACCCAGTGGATTAATGGGTTCTACCAAATTGAAGGAACATGTCTATCATATACAATACACTGCAAGAGCTCCAGTAACCCGACGGTGGGCGCGAGGTAATCTGACGATTGCCCGTGTGTTAACCTCGGGAATTAACATGAACATCCTGTCCTAAAGCGGCTGGTTTCGACCCCACCACCCTCCGACTACCATCCAATACCACGTATCCAACCCCCCACGCCCACAGAACAATCTCATCAACTTCGACAAACGACGCAAAGAGTTCGAGTTGTTGGCGCAGCTCCAACTATGGCAAGCCTCGTGTAGAAGCTACCAACATATCGAGGAAGATTATCGCTTCTCTGATTGGTTCGCTTCTCTCACGCTATTGGACGACGAGCAAGCGTGAGTTTTGATTGGTTCAATTGGTCATGTGACTTTGTGAAATCAAAGTTGGAAATTATATTAAATAATCAGTGTTGTCGCATTATTGTGGCCTCTATATTTATTTATTGAAATGGATTTTCTTTTAAATGACGTTTTTTTGCCGTCTATTCCTGTTCCTGTGTCGTGATTTTCAATCATTTGGGGGCAAGTATGAACTGAAACTTAAAACAAAAAACATTTTTTTCAGAAACTTCATTTCCGAGTTGATTGAACCTCCAGTCGTGACCCCGCTCTCACCTGCGGGGATTCCCCATAAACGAACTATTTCCGAGTAAGTATTATGACATCACAATACCCCATTGTTCACATGACAAAACCCCATTGTACGGAGTTTGCCTTCCAGTCACGAAATTCAACCTCATTTTATAAAAAAACTTAGAATTTCAGTTTGCTATTGTCGTATACCCCTGGTACGCGAGGTTCCGCTCGACTGTGAGCACGAGTTGATGGTTATTACGTCACAGAATGATCAGTAGCGGGTTGGATTCGAGCGGGAACAGTCCATGCGGGTTGCACTCCAGGTCTCAATGCAGCGACACTGAGCCTCGAACCCCCACCCATCCCACCGATACCAACGAAGTGAGTCGATTCATAGGATATTCATGTTTATCCCCGTGAATGGGAAACCAAGGGGGTTAACACACGGGCAATCGTCAGATCACCTCGCGCCCATCGTTGGGTTACCGGAGCTATTACAATGTGTTGTGTATGATAGACACGTTCCTTCAATTTGGTAGAACCCATTAATCCGCTGGGTTCAGGCAATGTCCGTAAAGTGCCTTGCCCAAGGACACAACCGACTAGCTAGCGACCAGTTTCGCATCTGCAACCATTTGATTAAAAGGCGACGCACTTCACCACCAGACTAACCGGCCCCATATACCATGTGAGGCTTCATCCCAACCACCAATACCTGGTTGTCCAAGTTAATAGGTTGTGGTTGGTGAGGTTGTAGATATGGTATGAAACACCAACCACTTGATAGCTGTTGCAATGTGTGGTTCGGCACAGAACCGCAAGATACAACCCATGGTCGTGTGGCCGAATGTTTAACGCGACCGATACGTATACCGATATAAAGGTCCTAGCGACGAGCCCATCATGGGCTGACGTAGCTATCTAACCATCTACGTCACAGGATCGCGTCATCAAAGTGGAAATTGTGCGAAAAGACGATGTTGGCAGGGGAATCCCCAAAGTAAAAAATATGACGGTAAGCATTTAAAAAGACCCATAGTTCGACAAACATTGCCTGAACCCAGCGGATTAATGGGTTCTACCAAATTGAAGGAACGTGTGTATCATACACAACACACTGCAATAGCTCCGGTAACCTGACAGTGGGCGCGAGGTGATCTGACGATTGCCCGTGTGATAACCCCCTGATCGTAATAATTTCGCGTCAATTCGAGTTCAAATCTTTCCGAATATGTGGTTTCACTTAATGACGTCACACCTTCATACATTGTTTCATGAATAACAACCAATTGTTACGTCACAGTTAAGTTCGAACGACCGGTCGCCAGCCGCGGTGAAAAAGGCGCTGAAATTATTCGATCTCAACGAAGATGACGCAGCAAATTTTGCGCTGATTCAGATTCTTCCAGATGACAAAGGTGAATCTCGTTTGGGGGGATTCCCCGGGACACAAGCACCATTTGTAGTGAATTATTTGTTATTTATGGAATAATACATTATCAACCAGTGTAATAGTGTCATTTTTGTTTTATAACCAATTGATTATTTTTTTTTGAGTTTAGCGGCCACGTATGATTTTACCGAATTTTAATAATTTATTTCTTGTTTTTAGACGTGTTCTAAAGACTGTCGTTTTCCAATTTTTTTAAAAAATCCTGATTTATGTTTTCATCGTGGAAACAAAAAAATAAACTAAACTAAACCACGAATTGTATTTTAAGTTGGTCGAATCAAATTCGACAAAAATATCAAATTTCCGACACCAATTCCGCAGAACTAAGGATTCCAGATTCCGCGAATGTTTATTACGCGATGCAAAGTTCGAGCGACGAGTTTCACTTCGCGCTGATGGAGGGGGAGGCGCAGTATCCTCATCAGAGGTAAGGGGGGGGGGGGGTCAGCTCACAAAAATATTCGAAACTAGTGGCTAGTTAGTCGGTTGTGTCATTGGGCGAAAAGGCACTTAGCGATTATTGCCAGAACCCAGTGTAATATTGCGTAATAACAAATTAAAGAAGAGTCTGAACCATGCACAACACACTGTAACTGTTCTGCTAATCCCACATTAAGCGCGAGATTATATAATGATTACCCGTCCCATCTGTTTTCTCATCAATGGGGAAACACACAAATATCTCACGCTATCCTAAACTCCTTAACAGAGATAGCACATTTGAATGGGCAAGTAATATGCCATGAGTTTCTGCTTGCAGTATACGACACTCTCTAGTGTTAGATTCGTTTCGTCACAAT
The DNA here is from genome assembly GCA_000149265.1 of Ciona savignyi. Lineage (NCBI taxonomy): Eukaryota > Metazoa > Chordata > Ascidiacea > Phlebobranchia > Cionidae > Ciona > Ciona savignyi. The sequence continues at coordinate 34,462 of CH000195.1, read as the reverse complement.
TGGATCTCATTTACTCGGAATT
>CH000195.1:6228-22317 GCA_000149265.1 Ciona savignyi | reverse complement strand
TGGAGCTATTACAGTGTGTGGATGGTTGGTTCATTTATATCCTCGTGGGTGGAAAGCCAGGCTTTATCCACGGGTATCGTAAGACACCTCATGCCCACAGTCGAGTTGCTGGAGCTATTACAGTGTGTGGATGGTTGATTCATTTATATCCTCGTGGGTGGGAAGCCAGGCTTTATCCATGGGTATCGTAAGACACCTCATGCCCACAGTCGAGTTGCTGGAGCTATTACAATGTGTGGATGGTTGTTTCATTTATAGCCTCGTGGATGGGAAGCCAGGCTTTATCCATGGGTATCGTAAGACACCTCATGCCCACAGTCGAGTTGCTGGAGCTATTACAATGTGTGGATGGTTGTTTCATTTATATCCTCGTGGATGGGAAGCCAGGCTTTATCCATGGATATCGTAAGACACCTCATGCCCACAGTCGAGTTGCTGGAGCTATTACAGTGTGTGGATGGTTGGTTCATTTATATCCTCGTGGATGGGAAGCCAGGCTTTATCCACGGGTATCGTAAGACACCTCATGCCCACAGTCGAGTTGTACAGTGGGCTTGAAACAACGACACTAAATATCCAACGAGGGGTTGTAACTCACTGCTTGACGCCCTCGGACTCCCACGGCGATTCCGTCTCCTCCTTGGTGAGTTTCTCCTCATGAGCACGAGCTCCTTTGATCCTCATCCCTCCAGCTTTCACTGCGGAATGTTGGAGGAATTGAAGTGTTTGGTTGCAGGTGCGAAACTGGTCGCTAGCTAGTCGGTCGTGTCCTTGGGCAAGGCACTTAACGGGCATTGCCTGAACCCAGCGGATTAATGAGTTCTACCAAATTGAAGGAATGTTTGAATCGTACACAACACACTGCAATAGCTCCGGTAACCCGACGATGGGCGCGGGGTGATCTGACGATTGCCCGTGTGTTAACCCCCTTGGTTTTCCCATTCACAGATCCAACGCTCCTACATTCATCATCGTAGATAAACATCAGTTTTGACATCTGGAATATGAAACGGGGGAATCCCCACCTGCGGGAGGATGACCTGCTTTCAATGCATCGTTTTCCTTCATTGGGGACGACATGATTATTTCACTTCAACTTATTCTCTGCATGATGAGTGGTTATTGAGGGGGGGGGGGGGACGAAGTGGTTATTTGGGGGAGGGGAACATTGGGGGACATGCAAGAACTACCCTGGGGAACCGGAGAAATATTTTGTTTCAATTTTTACTGAGATGTTTAATCGGACGATTCTTATATTTGTTGGCGGGACGCAAGCTGCTTATCACTGAGTGAAATATATATGAAAAAAATAAGGGCAATGTTGCCTATTCTCATACTATTTTGCTGGAATGTGGGATCTGATTGGATTCTACAACCCGACAAATTTTTGTTTCACTCGGTTGCATTAACCAGCCGCAGACGCCACATTTGGGCTTTACTAATCTGCAGGGCAACACCCTATATCGTGAGCGGTACATAGTATTTTGCCACCAACATAGCAGGACGGGTTAACGGGTACCTCTAAATACTACAGGACCGCTTGGAGTGCTTGGATCGCTTAGATCACTTAGATTGCTAAGAAAAGTAATTCTAACCCTGTCCCAAACACTAATCTTAACCCCAAAACTAACTTTAACCGCAACCCTAACATTAATATCATGGCTTTTGTAATTACGAAGTATAGTAAGCTATCCAAGCGGTCCAAGCGATCCAAGCGGTCCAAGCGGTCCTGTAGTATTTAGAGGTACCGCGGGTTAACGACACCCCACCCCACTTATGCAATAACAGGACCAGCTCAAGTTACTGACGAAAATACTTCTCCCATTATTATTTGTCATATATGTGGGGGTCTTCCTTAATTTGCTTAGGTCAAGGCTTGAATTTGGTCCTTGTGCTTGCACTAATTCTGGCATGAGGTTGCCCCAACTAACATACCTCAGCCATGACTAAAATAGATGGCAATCCGGACTCCATAAAAACTTCTTTATTGATATATTGCAATCTGATACAATACAATTCGTACAGTTAAACTGGTTCATTAAACATGCTTGAAGATATCATCTTCAAGCAGGCAGTGCTTGTCTACCTTTCAGAACGCGTTTCTGATAATAATCTGATACAAAAAGTTTCTACACAAGCGCTTGTATGGCGCAATGTGTGGGAAGATTATAAAGGAAGTACTGCTTTGGGGATTATAGCTGGTTCGAAGGAAATGATATACAACGGGCGCACACGGCCGTGCTGCAGGCAATAATGGCTTATATACGTAAACAATTTACCAAAACTTAATAATGTGCACAAAAATATAGCTAAGCCGCGAATGTCACTACATAGCTCCTTCTTCCCCGAAAAACTTTAAATTTTGAGAATATTAATCCGTTCTGGTATCTATATTAAACTTTGTAGTGACATCGCGAATTTCAAATGGTGGCGGGAAAAATCATTTTTCAACAAACAAATAGGTTGGATCTCATCGATGGCGAAATGTGGATATAATCTGTAAAATAAACTGCACAAGGTTTTTTTGTATAGGGCCTATGAAATAACTATCAGGTTATTCGCTAAGCTAAAGCATTGGTGGTCCATGCAGAGGGCAAAAAATCAAACCAAAGCATTATTCAGACGCAAATTACGCTATAGACATAAAAACCACACTCGTATAAAAAATAGTCGGCGTGGAGCATCCTCGACACGCAATAACATACCCAGTAGACACAAAATACTCATATAAAATAGGCCACTCTAGACGATAATCAATACTCATGTAATAATCAATAATGCTTTAGTCGTGATCGTATACCCTATTCACATTTCTCACCAATCCTTGAGCAAAATGCTGAACAACTCGATGACAGTCAAGAGTTCCGTCTCGTAGACAACAAAGCCATCACGAACTCGGCGAACCCGCATGCAGGTTGGCTCAGGTGATCGCGCAGGTTTCGTAAATAACACGGCCATAGCATCTCGGGCACGAAATGGAAACTTCGTTTTCTTTTTGAATTGTATTGTTCATGAATGTTTCGCAAGCGGTGCGTTCTTCACTCATACGGCTTCTTTGTGACAAGGCGGTACGTTCTTCATTGCAATCTTCACTTTCGGCATTCTGTAGCTATCGGAAAGTTGCGCTAGTTCAACATCACGTCGGGGTCACCAATGTGGGGGTCTTCCTTAATTTGCTTAGGTCAAGGCTTGAATTTGGTCCTTGTGCTTGCACTAATTCTGGCATGAGGTTGCCCCAACTAACATACCTCAGCCATGACTAAAATAGATGGCAATCCGGACTCCATAAAAACTTCTTTATTGATATATTGCAATCTGATACAATACAATTCGTACAGTTAAACTGGTTCATTAAACATGCTTGAAGATATCATCTTCAAGCAGGCAGTGCTTGTCTACCTTTCAGAACGCGTTTCTGATAATAATCTGATACAAAAAGTTTCTACACAAGCGCTTGTATGGCGCAATGTGTGGGAAGATTATAAAGGAAGTACTGCTTTGGGGATTATAGCTGGTTCGAAGGAAATGATATACAACGGGCGCACACGGCCGTGCTGCAGGCAATAATGGCTTATATACGTAAACAATTTACCAAAACTTAATAATGTGCACAAAAATATAGCTAAGCCGCGAATGTCACTACATATATTAGTGTCACGCTGCCCCACAGATCAGTGAACCCCCCCCCCTACTGGAAAGTTCGTATGATGCGCCGGATATATCTGGCGTGGCGCACAGGCTACTTTTTCGGTAATTGGCGCAGAAAACTCCAAAAATCATGCTGGCGTGGCGTGATTACACTTCCTTTCATTTATGTCAGTATTTTTGATACTTTAAGGTTTAAATTTCAAAGTTTTAATTAAAAATTATGCAACTTTGTTTGTGGTGGCGCAAATTAGTATTGCTGGCGTGGCGCAAAATTTAGGTTAAAAAATGTTGGCGCAAAAATCCGGCGCACAGAAAACGAACTTTCCAATAGGGAACCCCCCCCACATTCTAATGTTTGTGCCCCACCCCACACAGGATAAGAATGCGCGACCATAAAAAATGGGTTTGAACTGTAAACTGGTTGTCACAGATTGTTGCGTAGGCGTGCAAGTTATAGGTTTTAGAAACGAATGAAATTCTGATCAAATTTTTGACTTTACATTGATATTCTACCATAGTAACATATTAACACCCGGTACCTCTAAATACTACAGGAGCGCTTGGATCGCTTGGATCCCTTACTATACCTTACTATACTTTTTCCCTTACTATAGTAACATATTAACACCTATGGCTTGTATTAGTTGCTACACGCACAAGATCTTATATCTGCAATTCTATCTAATTCTTAACATTTCAATGTTCCAGCATTATTCAAATACACCACACAGTCTAGTTATCAACGTCGCGAGCATACAACACAAAACGCGAATGCAGAATAAGCAATTGCCTCATTCCAGCAAATCCGAACTATCACGTTTCACGTTTCACGTTTCACCGTCTTGTGCAATAGTTGTTTTCGCACTCACGAACTTGTAACTAAAAAGTGTCAACGTATTATTGCATACGTGGCAGTTTATTCTTTATACTTAACATATTTCATCTACATATGGAACAATTGTGATTTATCCAAAACCATCACGAAATAAACAACCTTCAAGTAAAACAGATTTGCGAACGAACATGATCGAATAGGACAGAGTGTCAACCACGTGTTTTATGCAATATTATTTTGACTTCGCGCCCGGTATGGTTTAATGTCGGCGAGGGTTTCCATTGAGCCTAGACTATATTGCCCCGACATAACTCAGTGAGTTATGATATTTCAGCTGAAAGTTTTGACGATTAAAAACTTCCAGTAGTTAAGTTGGTCCGTTCCCAAAGGTAGAAAATCGCAAGAGGCGCCACCACACGGGCAGTTGTAAGATCACCTCGCGCCCACTGTCGGGTGACCGGAGCTATTGCAGTGTGTGTGATCGAAACGTTTTAAACCCATTAATCTACTGATTTTAAGCGGTGTCCAGTGAGTGCCTTGCCTAAGAACTCGGTTCAATTAGGAAGTTAAGAAAGCATGGCCCGGACAGTAGATCTGTTGGGTTTTACTTGTGAGTGTAGTAAGTGCGTAGTACCAGAACACTACTACTGTGCTAGACGTGAAGCATTCTAAATACTGGTTGGGCGGAAACATTTTAAATATCAACAAAAAGGTCACTTCAAACTAACAATGCCATAGGCGAACCATATAACTGTTAGTGCTTGCCGTGAAACTTGGTGAAGAGTAGTAATTAAGCCAAAGGTCATACATAAAGTGGCGCAATAGAAAACGAGCATTTGTGGGTTTTACACTGAAGTTGTAGGTAATGACACATAAAGACCATATTAACAAGGCAAATCAAACCATAAAAAAGTTGGAAGAGAGAGTTGTAGATTAAGATATAAATATTCTGGTGGTGGAAACAGTAAAAGCGAATTTATGAAAGTCTTAGGGTAATAACCTTAAATTGGAATCTGATTATACATGGAAAATGTTTTAACTTTGATACACAAAATATGTGAAGTAGGCAACATAGAATGTGTGGCCGAATGGTTAGCGCGACCGATTCATATACAGCATGTGTGGCCGAATGGTTAGCGCGACCGATTCATATACAGCATGTGTGGCCGAATGGTTAGCGCGACCGATTCATATACAGCATGTGTGGCCGAATGGTTAGCACGACCGATTCATATACAGCATGTGTGGCCGAATGGTTAGCGCGACCGATTCATATACAGCATGTGTGGCCGAATGGTTAGCGCGACCGATTCATATACAGCATGTGTGGCCGAATGGTTAGCGCGACCGATTCATATACAGCATGTGTGGTCGAATGGTTAGCACGACCGATTCATATACAGCATGTGTGGCCGAATGGTTAGCGCGATCGATTCATATACAGCATGTGTGGCCGAATGGTTAGCGCGACCGATTGATATACAGCATGTGTGGCCGAATGGTTAGCGCGGCCGATTCATATACAGCATGTATGGCCGAATGGTTAGCGCGACCGATTCATATACAGCATGTGTGGCCGAATGGTTAGCGCGACCGATTCATATACAGCATGTGTGGCCGAATGGTTAGCGCGACCGATTCATATACAGCATGTGTGGCCGAATGGTTAGCGCGACCGATTCATAAACAACATGTGTGGCCGAATGGTTAGCGCGACCGATTCATATACAGCATGTGTGGCCGAATGGTTAGCGCGACCGATTCATAAACAACATGTGTGGCCGAATGGTTAGCGCGACCGATTCATATACAGCATGTGTGGCCGAATGGTTAGCGTGACCGATTCATATACAGCATGTGTGGCCGAATGGTTAGCGTGACCGATTCATATACAGCATGTGTGGCCGAATGGTTAGCGTGACCGATTCATATACAGCATGTGTAGCCGAATGGTTAGCGCGACTGATTCATATACAGGTAGTGACGTATTACACAGGTAGTGACGTTTTACACAGGTAGTGACGTATTATACAGGTAGTGACGTATTTTACTGGTAGTGACGTATTTTACTGATAGTGACGTATTACACAGGTAGTGACGTATTTTACTGGTAGTGACGTATTTTACTGATAGTGACGTATTACACAGGTAGTGACGTATTACACAGGTAGTGACGTATTTTGCTGGTAGTGACGTATTACACAGGTAGTGACGTATTACACAGGTAGTGACGTATTATACAGGTAGTGACGTATTATACAGGTAGTGACGTATTACACAGGTAGTGACGTATTATACAGGTAGTGACGTATTATACAGGTTGTGACGTATTTTGCTGGTAGTGACGTATTACACAGGTAGTCCCGTATTATACACGTAGTGACGTATTTTACTGATAGTGACGTATTATACAGGTAGTGACGTATTTTGCTGGTAGTGACGTATTATACAGGTAGTGACGTATTTACAGCGACTGAAGCTTTTACACCCGGTGGTAACGTCGCCTTAATAATTAATAAAGGAGCGAATCGCATCAATATCTCCAACTATACGGCTGTCGCCCGTAGATTCGCTACATTGCACGACCTGATGCAATGCGAGTCGGCAGCTACAGCGTTGACATTCTGCACGGAGAGGTTAATCTCGCGAGCGCTATAGTCGCAATATGTCGTTTGTGTTTCAAGTGCGCAATATCACCGATTAGGGATTAGTGCGGGAGGTAAATTAAATAGAAAGCTCCATCTGCGGGGAAGGGGTCGCAATGAAATATTCAGTGAATGGGACGAAGGAAAGTGACAAGATATCTCCAAGTGTGCTGGCATGACTAATGGTAACTTCGCTGATATCTTGGCAGCTTCGTCATATATTGGCGGAAGATATAGATGGAAGTCACAGGGTTTGAATGCAAGTTCGTAGTGAAGGTATAAGCTAAACAGGCAGCTGAGGATCAATGTAGTTTATCAGGAAGTTTGTATTTACCCGGATATTACGTAGCATGGATATGTACTTCGCCCAGTTCTGATGTAGAGTTTAATTGTTCGGTATTATTTTTCAAGATTTTCAGTCAATTTTGTCGATGTCGCGTTGGGATATCAAACTATATTCATCAAATGTAAAGAAATAGGAGTTATAACGTTCCTGTGACAACCAATTATGGCTGGTGGCTCCAGAAGAGGGCTGGTGGCGCCGCAAAATACTTTTCTCGAAAATATCATCAGAAAAACGAATCAATATGAAAGTCGTGAGTTGGAATTCATTTATTCATTCATTATGATAATCCAACATAGTGCCCTCATACACGGTAGTATACATAAGAACAATACTGTGTACACGAATATGATAGAAGACGGCAGCAATGCGACCATTAAAATGTCGATTTCATTATGAAACTCAGCATAATTTGCCGACATGTTATTCACGCTGGATTAGTGTTTCTCTCCGCGATTTAATCTTTTAACCGTCTGTCGTAACGTGGAACAATGGATAAAGCCTGGCTTCCCACCCACGAGGATATAAATATACCAACCATGCACACATTGTAATAGCTCCAGCAACTCGACTGTGGGCATGAGGTGTCTTACGATACCCGTGGATAAAGCCTGGCTTCCCACCCACGAGGATATAAATGAACCAACCATCCACACACTGTAATAGCTCCAGCAACTCGACTGTGAGCATGAGGTGTCTTACGATAACCGTGCATAAAGCCTGGCTTCCCACCCACGAGGATATAAATGAACCAACCATCCACACACTGTAATAGCTCCAGCAACTCGACTGTGGGCATAAGGTGTCTTACATACCCGTGGATAAAGCCTGGCTTCCCACCCACGAGGATATAAATGAACCAACCATCCACACACTGTAATAGCTCCATCAACTCGACTGTGGGCATGAGGTGTCTTAGATACCCGTGGATAAAGCCTGGCTTCCCACCCACGAGGATATAAATGAACCAACAATCCACACGCTGTAATAGCTCCAGCAACTCGACTGTGGGCATGAGGTGTCTTACGATAACCGTGCATAAAGCCTGGCTTCCCACCCACGAGGATATAAATGAACCAACCATCCACACACTGTAATAGCTCCAGCAACTCGACTGTAGACATGAGGTGTCTTACGATACCCGTGGATAAAGCCTGGCTTACCATCCACGAGGATATAAATGAACCAACCATCCACACACTGTAGTAGCTCCAGCAACTCGACTGGGGCATGAGGTGTCTTACGATACCCATGGATAAAGCCTGGCTTCCCACCCACGAAGATATAAATGAACCAACCATCCACACACTGTAATAGCTCCAGCAACTCGACTGTGGACATGAGGTGTCTTACGATACCCGTGGATAAAGCCTGGCTTACCATCCACGAGGATATAAATGAACCAACCATCCACACACTGTAATAGCTCCAGCAACTCGACTGTGGACATGAGGTGTCTTACGATACCATGGATAAAGCCTGGCTTCCCACCCACGAGGATATAAATGAATCAACCATCCACACACTGTAATAGCTCCAGCAACTTGACTGTGGGCATGAGGTGTCTTACGATACCCGTGGATAAAGCCTGACTTCCCACCCACGAGGATATAAATGAACCAACCATCCACACACTGTAATAGCCCCAGCAACTCGACTGTGGGCATGAGGTGTCTTACGATACCCGTGAATAAAGCCTGGCTTCCCACCCACGAGGATATAAATGAACCAACCATCCACACACTGTAATAGCCCCAGCAACTCGACTGTGGGCATGAGGTGTCTTACGATACCCGTGAATAAAGCCTGACTTCCCACCCACGAGGATATAAATGAACCAACCATCCACACACTGTAATAGCCCCAGCAACTCGACTGTGGGCATGAGGTGTCTTACGATACCCGTGGATAAAGCCTGGCTTCCCACCCACGAGGATTTAAATGAACCAACCATGTGAACATGATATGTTGTTAATGAAATCACTGTATAATAACTATCATCATGATTCCGTGCGCCTATTAATAATACGGCATCGGTTTAAATCAAACAACGGTGACAGATTGGGTTATTCTTTCCTTATAAGAACCAACAAATTGAATCGCGATCGCGTAAATTCCAAGTCTTTGGATTAAGTCGGTAAAACTTCCAGACGTTAATGACGTCATAATACATCGATCGGTCTCACATCGATTATGACGTAACAGTGTAATTGTTCCCGAACAGTGTAACGCTTTATACCGATAATGCAGTTATGTTGGTTCAAAATAGAAAGTCGACAGCTCACACGCGGTAAATGCAATGTTTCAATGGTTGGAGAGGGATGTTACGGAAGTGACATGAAATAAGAAATCATGTAAACCCGGGTCCATGTTGTTATTTGGGGAATGTTTGGATGATGATGTCGCATGTTTTGTGGCGCATGATAATATATTCATCCGCGACGGGGTAGGGCTTCGTATTCATCAGACTTTGGAAATAAAAAGCGACGAAATTTATTCCCGGGAATAAACAGCAAACAAAATGTTATTGGTCAAATTCTATTTATCTTCGTAAATCTCACAATTGCGAGAACGCCTCGTGCTCACCGTCTGGTACCCGAGTGTGTTAATTACGACCGGGAGATATTGTTACATTTGTGTTGAAACAACAAACTGCGTGTTTTACCCGAGTATACAGCGATGTAGCGGAGGGTTAGAACGTCTCAATCATATACAACACACTGCAATAACTCCGGTAACTCGACGATGGGTGCGAGGTGATCTGACGATGTGTGGTAGCGGCCCTTGTATTTTCCTATTCACGGAGATAAACATGAATGTCCTATAATAATGGGTTCTACCAAATTGAAGAAACATGTGAATCATACACAACACACTGCAGTAGCTCCGGTAACCCGACGGTGGGCACGAGGTGATCTGACGATTGCCCGTGTGATAACCCCCTTGGTTTTCCCATCCACTTTTAATCCAACAACGTCTCGGGGTTCGACGTGATATGATAAACATGCACGATGTTGAATCATCTATTCCCACAGACAACAACTTTTTGCTCGCGAACTCGCAAATCTGGGAATGGCCCATCGTGTATGCAAATGAGGGCTTCTGCCAGCTGACGGGGATTCCCCGGTCGGAGATGATGACGCGGTCATGTGTGTGTGAGTTCATGCATGGTCACCTCACAAACATGGAATCGGTGGATAAGATGCAACAAGCGCTGGAGAAGCAGGAACAAGCCAAGTTCGAACTGCTGTTGTACGATAAGCAAGGTGGGTTACTGGGGTGACATCGCGTTGTTTAAACCCCGTGGATAAAGCGGGGTACCTTGGCTTTGGATGGAATATTCATGTTTATCTCCGTGGTTGAATGGGAAAATCGAAAGATCACAGGGCAATGTCCGTTAAGTGCTTTGGCCAAGGACACAACCGACCAGCTAGCGACCAGTTTCGTACCTGCAACCATTCGATTGAAAGGCAAAACTAAGCTAGTCGGTCGGACTTTTCTCTATGTAACTCAAATGTACAAGGTGTATTTCCCACTCCACTAACCCCCCCCCCAGGTACTCCTCTATGGTTCCTGATCCAGCTCGCCCCCATCAAGAACGACATGGACATCACAATCATGTTCCTCCTCACGTTCAGGAACATCACGTTACTGAAGAAACCGATCCAGGGCGCGGGCCAGAAAGGAGGTGGGTAGTGTGGCCGAATGGTTAGCGCAACAGACACATTTACCAAATCCTATGCAAAAACGGTTCTAGAGACGAACCAATCCTGAGTTCGAAACTTGGCTTGGTAAAAAGTATATAAAAATATATATAAAAAAATATAAAAATATGTATAAATTTAAAAATATATATAAAAAAATATAAAAATATGTATAAATTTAAAAATATATATATAAAAAAAGAAGTCATGAAGATTTAAAATATCCTCCCACCGGATCAAGGATGACACATCCAACCTTAGAGAACTAATCACCTCCATCCCAGGCTTCACCAACTTCGTGAAGAACCTGCAGAAGAGCAAAGATGTAGTTCTGGAGGAGCAACTTTCTGCGAGTGTCGTGGAAACCGCTGATAAGAAGAATAAATTGTCAGAGGTGAATACCCTGAAATGATAATTTTGAATGCTAAATTGGTCAAAAAATAAATTAAAATATAAGTGGGGGTTTCCCCAAAACAGCAAAACCCATTTGGCGGCCCCGTTATATTTATTTAAATAAATTCTTATTTAATGACGTGTTTTAACGACTGTTTATTTTGCCGTTCTTTCCTGTTCCTGTGCCGTGATTTGATTCATTTGGCATTATGTAATACTCGGGACAAATATGATGAAACTAAACTTAAACTTAACTTGTTTATGTGGTTATTATAACGCCACAACTAGAACATCCAATTATCAGTAAGATCTATACATTATTCATACATACCAACCCATGAAAGTTTGGTTGGTGGTTCCAGATAAACATGGACACCGGGTCAGCAATGAAATACCAACAACGCTCATAGAAATCTCATATATTCCCCAGATGTTCAGCTTAAGTCCAGACATGCTACCGAAGTACCACCACGAGGCCCCCAAGACACCGGGACATATCATCCTGCATTACTCCATGTTAAAGACGCTGTGGGATTGGTTCATTCTCATCCTAACCTTCTACACTGCTCTCATTGTTCCGTACAACGTCGCGTTCCTCATCAAGGAGCAGAACGAGAAGAATCGATCGGCGTTTTGGCTTCTGTCGGATAGCGCTGTGGTGGGTTGTGTGGATGACGTGTGATCCATAGATGACGTGTGATCTTGTGAATGACGTGTGATCCATGGATGACGTGTGGTCCATGGATGACGTGTGATCCGTGGATGACGTGTGATCTTGTGAATGACGTGTGATCCATGGATGACGTGTGGTCCATGGATGACGTGTGATCCGTGGATGACGTGTGATCCATGGATGACGTGTGACCCATGGATGACGTGTGATCCGTGGATGACGTGTGATCCGTGGATGACGTGTGACCCATGGATGACGTGTGATCCGTTAATGACGTGTGCTCCATGGATGACGTGTGACCCATGGATGACGTGTGATCCGTGGATGACGTGTGATCCGTGGATGACGTGTGATCCGTGGATGACGTGTGATCCATGGATGACGTGTGATCCGTGGATGACGTGTGATCCATGGATGACGTGTGCTCCATGGATGACGTGTGACCCATGGATGACGTGTGATCCATGGATGACGTGTGATCCGTGGATGACGTGTGATCCGTGGATGACGTGTGATCTTGTGAATGACGTGTGACCCATGGATGACGTGTGATCCGTGGATGACGTGTGATCCATGGATGACGTGTGATCCGTGGATGACGTGTGATCCGTGGATGACGTGTGATCTTGTGAATGACGTGTGATCCATGGATGACGTGTGATCCGTGGATGACGTGTTATCCATGGATGACGTGTGATCCGTGGATGACGTGTGATCCGTGGATGACGTGTGATCCGTGGATGACGTGTGATCCGTGGATGACGTGTGATCCATGGATGACGTGTGATCCGTGGATGACGTGTGACCCATGGATGACGTGTGATCCGTGGATGACGTGTGGTCCATGGAATCTAAACATGCTATTTTAAAATCCTACTCTAGGACAGTGGTTCCCAAACATTTTAGAGCGCGACCCTAATCTGAGTTAAATGATAACCCCACGACCCAAACCTTAATATCGTAATTTTATTGTCAACACTTCTATGTTTTTACATAGAACAATGATTTATTACAAACCATTCAGTGATTCAGTGCGACTGATAGAACTGAGATGCCCCCTTCATAATATATGCAATGCATGGCTCTATTTTGCTGAGTGCAATGCGCAGCTCGTGGGCAGAACCGAGGCGATTGCGATACTTGGTTTCAACCACCGTCAGCGCCGAATATCCTCGCTCGCATAGATACGTGGTTACAAAAGGGATATTTCATGGCTTTATTACCAATTCACGCTTTTTTTAATAGAAGTCCAGAGCTCTCAAAAATACACTCTAAATAAAAGTTGACGATTGTGCCCGTCGTGGTGCAGGTCAATAAGCTCTTCTTGTAGTCCTGCGACATCCTCAGATAAGTTGTCAGCCTTTGATAGAAACGGGTTCCTGACCCACAGCTGAGATATCAGATACCCGGGAGGTAGCGATCGAACTCTGCGATGAGGTGTTCCAAGCTCCAACAGAATGGGTTTGATGACATTAAACCTGTTAGTTGCAATTTGAGTCCATTCTTTCAGACACTCATTCAATGATGGAATAGCTGCTGTTCGTCCATGCTCCAGTTTCCCTTTTCCAGAGTTTTTATTTTAAAGCAGACAGTTTTTCAGAGAGAGTGATAATATTTTGATTTCTGCCTTGCATTGATGTGTTAAGATTGTTTACTGCAGTAAAGATGTCGTTTAAGTAGCATACTTTGAGCATCCACTACTTATCTTGGAACCGAATGGCTTGGCGATGTTGTGTTTCAAGAAATATCTGCAGCTCTGTTCGTAGATCTATTACACGGCGCAAGAGCCACGAGAAAGCCAACTTACATTGTAGTAGAATAGGAGATGTTGAAATTCAGGCCCAAGACTGACACACATATGCTCGAACAGACGAGAATTACTAGTGCTGGATTTGATAAAGTTAACTACAACAACAACCTCCTGCATTACTACCGAAAGATCCGGAGACAGGGGTTGTGCAGCAAGGTTTCCACGGTGCAGAAGACAATGGACGACTTGGACATGAGGATTGACTTGCTTCACTCGTGCAGTGAACCCCTGTCGAGCGCCAAGCATCTGACACAGTTTCCCCAGTTAATGCCTTCTTTGTTCTGTTGAAAATTGTCTACAACGTTGAAGATGTCTGCACCAGTCGTCAGTGGTGTGCAAATCAGGAAGTCTTCTTCATGTCACACTCGCACTTCACATAAACCATCAGCTGCGCGTCCTTTCCAGTGTCGACTCATCGAGTTGATAGCTCCACTCACCCGCCCTCATTTGATCCACCACTTTGTCTTTTATATTCCGTGAAAAGTCTGCGCTGCCACTTTTGACTTGTTTGATAGCGAGACGGCAATTTCGAAGCCAAGTCGTCGCCGCATATGAGCCATGTCGATGATGGATTCGTTGTTTAGCAAAATCAGTTTCAGTTCAGCTTATCGGCGCTCAAAATAAGCACGATTCTTTGCACATGTTGCGAGTTCTTCGTCTTCAGATGTTTCTTTAATTTGTTTTTCTTTATAGATTCGTTTGACAACTGCACAGCACAAATTGCGGCTTAACAATACCACAATCATTGATAGAAGTAAAATCCAAATCCAAAAATGCTTGCTTGTACAATTAAATACTATATTCTTGCCAAAAATGTATATTCTACTTATTCTACTCTTCAGCAAATTCAGTTAGTTCTTGTTAAAAATTGGAAATTTACGTGCTTGGAAAGCAAACATGTTTTAAGCTACCCTACTACTACACAGCTAACCATTCATACAATCAAAACTATCAGCTGTGATATTCTAATTATATCCAACATATTTCTGTAATGAAGGCTAATTATGGCAGCCAGGCGACCTAAACCCTACAACGCCATTATGAGTTATTACCAGCTATCCGCGCTTTCATTGAAAGAAAACCGATTATGATGCAATAATTAAGGTTTAAAGACAAAGTCAACTTAAATATGATTCGATAATTCACGAAGGAATTGAATGAAGTTGAAAATGAAAAATATTCGTGTTGTAACTTTTGAATCATCTTGCCGCCACCCATATTAAGCTCCATATTTGGGAACCGCTGCCCCAGTAGTCAACACACGGGGGTTTTGAGTTGATGATTTGATTTTATGCAGTTTTGCAATTATTTTGTTTTTCCTAAATACCCTCAACTATCTTGATATATAAGCCATGTAAACTGGTTACAAATGTATTTAAATAAATAATGACGCGTTGGCATTAAAATTATCTCCACCTACACACCTACACACCCGGTGTAACATGATTTGTAAGTGTTATTCCATCCAGTAATTAATGTCCCGCACTCTCCATACGAACCATTACACACAACACCGTCCCACTACTTCATGCATATTTGATGAAGTTTGACAATTGATAGATTCAACGCCTTTCAACGGATAACGTTTCAAATCATAGGTTTCAGCCGTGACATTATCGTGATTTCGCATCGAGCTCAGTTTCGAACCCATGATGGTTTTGTGCATGGAAGTCCGGACATATGTATCGGTCGCGTTAACCATTCGGTCACACGACCGTACTAATCGTCATATCAACGTCAAATTATGAATCGCGAAATGATCTCGACTGCGCCCACTAATGGAGAAATGTTGTCAGGACGTGATCTTCCTCTTCGACATCGTGATCAACTTCCACACGACGTATGTAGGTCCGGGAGGAGAGGTGATATCCGATCCCAAGGTCATCCGGATGAACTACATCAAGAGTTGGTTCGTCATCGATCTGCTGTCGTGCCTCCCGTATGATCTCATCAACTTCATGTTCTCACATCAGGGGTTTCCCGACGAGGTGGGTGAGGTGGGTGGGTGTGGGGGGTGAAGGGTGAAGGGTGGGTGTGG
>CH000198.1:121743-137222 GCA_000149265.1 Ciona savignyi | reverse complement strand
ATTCCCAACTCACCCACGGACACACACCCACCCCTTTCACCCAACCCCTCACCCCCAATTCACCCACAGACACACACCCACCCCTTTCACCCAACCCTCACCCCCAATTCACACACAGAAACACACCCACCCCTTCCACCCACACCCCTCACCCCCCAATTCACCCACAGACACACACCCACCCCCTTTACCCAACCCTCTCACCCCCAACTCACCCACAGACACATATCGACAGTTGGGACTCGCTCGGATCTTCTGTGCTTTGCGTTCACAGTGCTGCACAGCATCGAAATATCGACGTCCCAACTCGAAAGGAATTTGCTTCGCGAGAGAATCTACGTTTGTCTCTTCGATTATTTCTGGTGGGTTGTTTTGCGGTTGTGTACTTCTACTAATATGGGAGTTTGTGGGTCAATTATCACTGTATGGAAGTAAACATTTTAAAAGCAAGAATAATTTAATTTATGTGGAAAGTCAGCATATTTCTTAATTTTTTTTTCACAGTAGCTATTTCCTGTTTGAGGTACTGTTATATATACCATAAGACACATAGAATTATTAAATGCACAATCAATTTTTGAGAAATAAA
Organism: Ciona savignyi; assembly: GCA_000149265.1. Lineage (NCBI taxonomy): Eukaryota > Metazoa > Chordata > Ascidiacea > Phlebobranchia > Cionidae > Ciona > Ciona savignyi. The sequence goes on along the minus strand of CH000198.1, from coordinate 136,633 downwards.
GAACTTTAAGTTTGCCTTATAATTTGTAAAATACGTTAATAAGTTTTTTTTTAATTTTTTAGTTTTCAGTAGTGTTTAAGTAATAATTTTTTTTTAAATTTTTAAGTTTTTAGTAGTGTTTTACGTAATAATTTTTTTTAAATGTTTAAGTTTTCAGTTGTGTTTTACGTAATAAGTACCTACCAAACCCCACATTGGGAATGACTTTATTATATCACCCCTAATACCATGTTTCACCCCTGCACCCCATCCAGTTGCCCCCGTCGCTTTCCGACGCAGGAATCGGACGAACTCCGCAAAGATGTCGATTCCTGTCTCCGACTGTGGCATTCCGTCCATGCTGACCGCAAGCATTTGGCCACTGGGACCCAGGGAATCCCCTCTGGGACACTGAGAAAGGCCTCCAGCTATACTGCGTTGTCGGGGCTATCAGGGGGAAGTGGGGGGAAAGGGACAGTCCCTACAGGACTTAATCTTTTGCATGGAACCCCTTCAATGAAAAGCTTTCAAGGTAATTCCGTCCTGTTTATTTTCGTTATTTTAGAGAGATTTCCCGTTAATTTATCGTTATTTTAGAGCTATTTCCATTAATTTATCGTTATTTTAGAGCTATTTCCATTAATTTATACAAACTCATTGTACCTAACATGCATCTGGTGCGCGCAGTCGACACATTGAGTCCCGACCTCGTATCGCTATCAAGTGTCGCCACTGGAGGGGGTTGGATGAACACCATGGCAACCGGCACCTTGACAACGGGCCGTAGATCGAATTACGCTCCAAGTAAACGAAGCTACAAGAAAGGAAAGGTGGGTGCGGCATTTAAACAATTACAATTCCACTACAGCCATGTGGCTGAATGGTTAACGCGACCGATTCCTTGACAAAAACGGTTCTGGTGATAAGCCCATTATGATTTTGAAACTTGGCTTGGTAAAAAAAGGACAAATAAAAAAATTTAAATTCTTCAGTAGTTATAAAATTTAAGTAAATACACATGGTATAACAGGGAAAAGGTGATCTGGTTGTTAAATCTTTTATAAACAAAACAGAATTAACCTTTCGATGCCGTGTTTTAAGTGCCTTGGGTTTTGACAGATTTGCAAAAAACATTTAAACCTCGTTGTTGAATGTTTTTTCAATATCGTTTTCCGTTTTAATCTCGTTGTTGGATCACAGATTGAAACACAAGCTGCGCGCGACCTTATGAAGAGACGAACGCTCCTCATGTACCTTGTCACAGCTGAGCTTGATCATCTCATCACCTGGTACAATCCAACCTCCGGCGCTGAGCGTCTTGTGGAGGCCGAGGCCACTATTGCTGCGTGGAGATCTCAGGTTAGTTTACTTTGTGTGTGGAGGTCTCGGGTTAGTTTACTTTGTGTGTGGAGGTCTCGGGTTAGTTTACTTTGTGTGTGGAGGTCTCGGGTTAGTTTACTTTGTGTGTGGAGGTCTCGGGTTAGTTCACTTTGTGTGTGGACGTCTCGGGTTAGTTCACTTTGTGTGTAGAAGTCTCGGGTTAGTTTAATTTGTGTGTGGAAGTCTCGGGTTAGTTTACTTATATGTGAAGGTATGGGGTTTGTTTACTTTGTGACTAAAGCTCCTGGATTATTTTACTTACCCATAAGAAAGCAATTAAGTGGCATTAATAGCAATTGTCCCCCCTTAATTACTTCGTAGAAGTTTTGTTGACCTTGGCGCAATTTCAAAAACGCGTGGGCCAAATGTGGTCTTCCAAAATATAAGTTTAATACCCTGTCTAGTTTATATTCTTGTCTGCTGCCACAAAATCAACCTGCATTTTTGAAGGAAATCACTGAGAGGCAGTTAAAGGAGATGGTAAGATTATCGTGGGAAATATCGCCGATATTATCCGTGTTTCTGTCCGAGAGATTGCGCAATTCCGAATCACTGGTGCGTGAAGTGTCCCGATTGGTCAGGAATAATCCTCAGGTATGAATCTCAACCAATCATCATTAAGGTTGTCATGGTTTTTGTTTATATATATGTTTTTAAATTTGATTTAAGATTTAAATTTGGTTCAATTTTTTTCATATAATTGATTTGTTTTAATAATATTGTTAAAGATGATTTTTTTCTAAAAAATTTTTTTAAGATAAAAATCATTTTTATCTAAAATTTTTATCTAAAAACATAATAATATGGAAACGTCGATACAAAATGTAAATATCATTAGATTTTATTATAATGTAACATTTAAAAACTTTTTATGTTTCGTTCAACATTCCTTCTGTGCAGGCTGTTCAGCATTGTCCGGAGGCTATAAAGTACCTTGTGACATCACAAACAGTTGATTCTGACTCTCCTGAGCTTCATCAAGTGGCGACGTGGGCGTTAGGCTCGCCGACTACGCACAGCAACAGGTGGAGTTTGTTTTTAAAATTATTTTTTTATTATTAATCGTTAATCTTAGTGGTTATCGTGGGTACTTTAAAAGTGTGTTTTACGATTTCATTTAAAATTTTAGTCATTTGGACAGCGCAATTTTCATGAATAAGACGTGAAAATTAATCGCACAACTTCGTACCACATCGTACCATATCGTTCTCCGTCGCATTACATCGCACCGAATCGTACCAAACTCTCGGTTGACACGCATGATAAACACCCGAACGACGGAAAATCCCGATTTCCATTTAATTTCACTAAACACGAATCTAATTTCGATACACAAGCAATAAAATGAAAGTCTTTCGTGACAAAACCCACATGTTTTTAAAAATTACCTTGACACGCGTCATTAATTAAACAAATTAATTTTATTAGCGTGTCGTTAATACTGGAAAATGATTCAACATTTATTTGGTTAATAATAAACTACATTCCGTATGTATTTTTCATCAAGCTAGTCAAAAAGTTTAATTCAATAATAAACCTGGCTACTTACGTATATAGCCTACGTAGGTATGACGGTTATTATTTAACAATTGAACGTTTTTACGGTTTCAGAATAATTTATCGGATTTCGTTGAAAATGAAAGCTAACCTTTGACGTCATATTTGCAGATTTGGTTTCAAAACCGCAGAGCGAAATGGCGGAAGTCGGAAAAACTGAGTCATTTTGGCGGACTCCAGCATTTGACTGATATTGATGTCGTTCCTGCGCCTAAAGCTGATTACGTAATTAGGTCAAAGGTAAGTTGATGAAGTAAAAATTAAGTCACATATTTTTTAAAACATTTAATTGATCGGTTTTATAGTGGAATCTCTATGGATAGGTCGTTTCTGTTCTCATTGGTGGGGAAATCCCTATTGGAGGATTTATCCACAGTTATCGTCAAATAACTTGTTAGGTAAATCGAATAGTCGTATAAAATGCTCGTTTATATATACCAATAACGATTCTGATTATTTTAAATTGACTACAGCCAACACCTTTTTACCGAGCCAAGTGACAAACCCATGATGGGCTCGTCAATTGGTCCGATTTTGCATAGAAATGGCTATGTATCGGTCGCATTAACCCTTCGGCCACACGACTGTACTCAATGACCAATTATTTTAATTTTTTTTATTTTTTACTGAGCCAAGTTTCGAACCCATGATAGGCTCGTCTCCAGGACCATTTTTTTTGTATAAGTGTCGGTATATGTATCGGTCGCGTTAACCATTCGGCCACACGACCGTCCACTCAAATACCAATTCTTTCTTTCCCGCAGCTCGATGCAGGTTCGCCACCTAGTGACTTGGGATTAGACATAAAAGCATCCGTTAGAGGTCAGAGCAGCGACGACGAGTATTCCAGCGTAATGTGGGGCGAACAGCAGAGAATGTTGGGTCAGTTCTTCCCCGCTTTGTACCCCAACTACCCCCTATTACCCCCTCCCCACGTCACACTCGCCGCACTACTGTCTTCGAGAATGCACTCGTCTATGATGTCACTTCCTATGACGTCACAGAAGTTATTCGGTTCCTGCTTGCCTACGTCATTTCCGTTTGTGCCTCAGACGGAAGTTACGTCTCCGAATACGTCACCGTTTAATTTTCCGGAACTATTGACTCCGCCACTTCCGTCTTCCGCCATTCGGGCGGAAAATGACTCTCCGAAATGACCGCTCGTTTCGTCGCACTTTTACCCGATGTTTAATTCTACCACACTTTTACCCGTTGTTTTGTTGTATCGTATGACATGGAATAAAATATATATATGCAAAAGAGAAATTCCAGGATAGTACATTCATGTTTATATTGAAAATGCAAGGGGCGTTAAAACACGGGTAATCATCAGATTACCTTGCATCCATCTAATATTTATATATGTCATTTCATTTAAAGATGCTAGTATCTCCACGGTACGAATTTCATTTTCAGGAAGACGTTTCTTAAGTTATAGTCCCCTTCCAAGTGTTTTGAAAACGTCTAAAATTGCAACATTATTACGAGTTCTCGATTTTACTCTGTTTTCTTTTTCTGTGTCATGGTGGTGCATGTAATTTCGCCAGATGACTGGCATGAACGGGTTATCCAATCAGCTTAAAACCTTCATGAATTCCAATTAGCATGGCCATAGTTTGCCCTGACTTTAAAATCCAGAATTTATATATTTTTAAAAGTATTCATTGGTTACGCAAACTACCTTTTTAAACCATAGTTCTAACTTGCAATAGAGCTATATATATTCGATTTAAAACAAATTGCCACAGTTTTGGGTGATTTTTAACTAAGGAAAGCTAACTATAAAGCAAAGTTTAGCTAAATTAAGTAACGACACTAAAGACAAAAAAGTACAGAACCACTAATTTAAAACGAACACTTATTTATATCCTAGTGGACGGGACATTGTGGGGTGTTATTACATCAACCCATGCAAATATTGTAGTGTGTTGATTATTTAATTCGTTTTTTTAATACACTGTAATAGCTTCGAAAATCTAACGGTGGTTGGGAAGTGATCTAACGATTGTCCGTCTGTTAAGCCCATTCATCGTCTATCAATACCGATAAAACTAAAAATCGATAAAAAACGAATATAATACTTTTAATTGTGTTGCTTCAAAAAAAAAACATTAGAATCCACTGGAAGACAAAATGTAAATCACTCCATTTACATAATTCCAATTTTCAATGGAATTTGGAATTTTAAATTTTAATTATGTTTTGTTAAAAATACTAAACTTAGTAAGTAACAAACGTTATCAACATTAGTTAATCGTTGGCGAAGAAATTCAAATTTTAACTTCAATTTCCTCATTCGCGCTGTAGTTTGATCGGAAAATTGGGTGTCGATTGGCCGGGATATCAAGTTTGTGATGCGGCTGATTTCCGGGTATTTCACCGATAGAAGCGTGTAGTGAGATGTAGTTGCTTCAAATGGGTTGAACTTTTAAGTCCTAAAACGCCGTCGGTATTTTAATTCCAAGTAATTATTGGTTCGGAATTCCAATAGAAATACTTTTGATTTCCCCCTTTTTCGTTTTTTTATGTGGTTTATTGAGCCAGTGTTTTAAAATTTCAGATTTTAAAGATTCAAAACACGTTTACTGAGGAAATATAGAGGTTGTTGTGTGTGACGGTTGCATTGCGTTATTTAGATTCGCTTTTTTTCTGACAGATTAGTCTGTTGGTGTAGTGCGTCGCCTTTCAGGGTTATATTACGTCACTGGGTGGTCGGGTGTGTCCTTGGACAAAGCACTTAATAGTCATTGCCTGATTTGCCGAGCGCTCACAAATTTAGGGAATAAGTGAATCATACACAACACACTGCATTCACTGCAATAGCTCCGGTAACCCGACGATGGGCGCGAGGTGATCTGGCAATTGCCCGTGTGTTAACCCCCTTTGTCTTCCCCCATTTACGGAAATACACATTAATATCCTATACAAAAACAAGATTAAACAGAGGTCATGGTTATAGGCTCTTTCACTGGTGTACGTGCTTTAGCGTGTGAAGCATGCACATGTGTGATCCAAATATAATTTCATTTGTTTAACCATGTCCCTGGGAACGTGTGAAGCTGTTTATTATGTCTCTCTCCATCTATAATTAACTCTTACCGTCACAATTAAAACCATTGTTACAACAATAAGGTATGACGTATAGACCAACGATCCAGCAAGTGACTGCTAAGTGACGTAATTGAGTGCCAGCAAAAAAACAGCCAATTAGCTCTGCAATGGTTTCGAAATCGTGACCTTCCGGCTTATGGAGCAACGCGCTATCAAAAGAGCTGACAGAGCACTGTCGCTTGACATTTTAAAGTTGGATTTATAAAATGTTGAAATGTTGGATTTACCACACAAAATAGTGGTTTCTGCATATCGTGTTGTCGAACATATCAAAATTTAATTGCGATTTCATTAGCCGTTTCTGAAAAAAAATGACGAAAACAAGATGTGTCCCAAAAGCAAGTTCTAAAATATCGTCATAAAAAGTAAACATTACACAACCCTGACACACAATCGTGGAAAGGTAACGGCTGTTGGGTCCAAATATAATACATGCTGCGTGAGAATTTGACATGTGACATTGACTGTGCCTGGCTATATAACCGGGATGGATTCGCTATGAATTCATTCGTATCAACTGAAACAGTTCAACTCGAAAACTAACATGAAGGTCTTCATTCTAGCACTTTTGGTAGCAGTCGCTGGTAAGTAGGCTTTCTTTGTGATGTGAATCGTCATAATGTGCGTTGTGATATGAATCGTCATAATGAGCTTTGTGATATGAATCGTCATAATGAGCTTTGTTTTATCATACAGTGGCTGATGATGACAAGATCATCGGAGGGCAGATAGTCTCCCCAGGATCTGTCCCATACATTGTCAACTTGAAGAGATTCGGCAGCTTGATGTGCGGTGGAAGTATCCTTTCATCCAACTACGCTATGTCGGCTGCCCACTGCAACACAGCGTGAGTTGCTTCGTGGTTTACCAAGATCAGTTCGTGGTATTAGTTGGTGCGATTTCATGTTGTAACTTTCAGAGCTGCTTCCCTCACTGTTACCGCTGGAGACTTCAGCTTGTCCGCCAACGACGGTACCGAACAAGCATCGGGTGTCACACGAACCATCCCCCACCCACAGTACAACACTAACACATTGGAACACGACATCATGCTTTTGGAACTTAAGGTAAGCTGACACACTGCTTTAGTTAACATTTGTTGTAATTCACCACTTGTCCCACAGTCCACCATCAGTACAAGCTCCTCAGTCAAGTACGCAAACCTTCCAGCCGCCAACGTCGACCCAGCAGTCGGTACCAACTGCCGAGTTTCCGGATGGGGTAACACTGCTATTATCGGATGTAAGTTTGCCCCTCGTTTACCTGCCTGTTAGGTTGATATACGGTCTAGAACAATATAATACTAATGAGTATCATAATTAGAGTGAAAATAAAGTGTGTTATATATAAGAAAAAAGTTACAACACACAATTGGATATAGTACGATGTACCATATATTATCGCGAAGATATTGAGTGTGTTGTATACGATGAAGAATGTAATATTTGTGAAGCCCATTCAGCGACTGGGCTGTTGTTTTTCCTATGACTGTTTTTACCGAGCCAAGTTTTTCAGCCATGATGGACTCTCGTATCTACATTCGGTTTTCGTGGCCTGCTATTCGTTTCTACAAACATTAATTGAACATTCCAATTCCAGCTAACTACCCAGACAAGCTGTACCAAGTTCAGGTACCAGTTATCTCCAATGCTGACTGCAACCAAGCCTACGGAGGAGATATCTATGACGGTATGATGTGCCTTGGACTCTTGGGAACTGGAGGCAAAGACTCTTGCCAGGTATTTTATTTCAGCAAGCAATGAACAGCAACAACATAAGCAACCACTTCTTTCATTATGACTTAAACCACATTTTATTCGTCTCGTCATATGTGTGGCCTGCATTGGATACCAGGAACAATATGCTGTTTTCAGTAAATTAATCAATTGAAATTGCAGGGTGATTCCGGTGGCCCAGTTGAATGCAACGGAGCTATCCACGGAGTAGTATCGTGGGGTATTGGATGTGCTTACCCCGACTACCCAGGTGTCTACACCCGTGTGTCCCACTACATCAGTTTCATCAACCAATACGTTTAAATACAACTGGTTATCATGAAATAAATAAATGAAGCATGATATAATTTTGTTCGTTTGTCTGTAATCAGTATGCGAAAGGTATTGTAATATAAGAAAGGTCAGCCGTTAAGTAAAGTCTTCGTAGACCGGACAAATTTAGGTTCAGTTCCCAAACTGGTACAATGATACAGATGTTCTTTGATATTGCTTTCTAAATGTTTAATCAAACGTCGCAGTACGCATTAAGCTTTGAAGCGCATTATTTCAACTTAATGTTCAGTGACTTGTTGTAGATCAAACCGTGGAATTTAGTGGTGACAATGCTAGGGACCTGAAACTTGGAACTATTCTATAACCGCATTTGCTGATCATTAGCTTGGTGTGGTCGTGCGTTAGATTGTTGACCGAACAGTTGTTAGATCAATACTGGCCATTAGCAACACAATCGTGTGCACGGCACTTAGTATACATCATCTGTATATACCAAGGAGATTAATTCTCGACACCAGCAACCAGCAATAAATACACATAGAGTTTTAATCATATTATAGACGTTAATTATACCAATAATGTTTAAAACACACTAAAGTACTTTTTCTACCAAACAATCTTTTTAACTTTTTAACACTAATTAATCTCCTAAATAAGTCAATCAACTACCTATTAGAAAAGCATTGGATATTTTCATAACTTTAAATTAAAGTTAAAATCTTTAATATCACTTTCAAGACATGTACAATATTGCTTAACAATTTAGAGCCGACACCTCTTCTAACATTAGAAAATCGGTAACAAAACCTGTTATAGAATAGGATAGGATATTCATGAGTATGGGGAAACCTAGGGGTTTAACACACGGAAAATCGTCAGATCACTTCGCGCCTTTAGGATACCGGAGCTATTGCAGTGCCTTGTGTAAGATTCGCAGAACCCATTAATCCGCTGGGTTTAAGCAATTACTGTTAAGTGCCTTGCGGAAGATCACAGCCACTAAATCTATTTAAATATGCCAGAAATATAGTACTTAATGAATTATATTTAAATAAGGAGAGAAAAGTATTTAAATAATTCTATTTGAATAAGGCAGAAATATAGTACTTAAGTAATTCTGTTTGAATAAGGCAGAAATGTAGTGGTAACTAGATAGTGTCAACCACGTGTTTAACCACCACTATTTGTAAAACCCATTTTGTAAGCTACATATTTATGCGAGAAGTGTCCCTAACCACAATCCGTACACTATAAGTATGTAGTTTGTTTCTGCAAGCATAAACGTATGGGTCCCTGAGGTAACAATCTCATCTTGTTATCAAGGTTCATTACACAATATATATGTTATTGTCAGATATGTGAACGTCAGGTCTATGTTATTCAACATTACAAAAAGTTTTAACCGCACTGCCATCTTGTTTGTGCAAGCATAAACGCATGGGTCCATGAGGTAACAATCTCATCTTGTTATCCAGGTTCATTACACAATACATATGTTATTGTCAGATATGTGAACGTCAGGTCTATGTTATTCAACATTACAAAAAGTTTTAACCGCACTGCCAGCTTGTTTCTGCAAGCATAAACGCATGGGTCCCATAGTTATCAAACCAAACTTAGTTTCCATTTGTATTTAAAAAATAACCATGCTAGATTAACGAACATTTCAACACAAGTTTAAAGTCTCTTTAAGGGCTGTAGTGAAATGAAGCTAAACTCCTAAACAGCCCGATTTAATTTTTCATGGCTTCGGGGAATCCCCTTAGGTTTAGTATATAAATTTATGTTTTTTACATATCTGGGTCATGTTATCTAGCAATTCTTAAAGTTGTGATCCGATTTAACAAAACCTTGTTGGAGGTGTCGGAGCGATGGCTTGCCCGTCATAGGAACAAATCCTTTTTATCGGTATTTCTCTAGGTATTTTTATTTATCTTTTCTCATTGGTACAGCAGCGGCGGCTACCGCACTAACATTAACCGAATCTGATTAAAATTGGAGCAGCTGTTCTAATGCTATGCTAATGTTTAAGAAAAAATACCGTTTTGGTTTTTAGAGTCTCAGGGGAATTTTCTACAATATATTTTCCAAAATATTTGTTTTTGTATATCTAAACCATGCATGGGCAAACTTTTGTCACTGGGGGCCGAAATGTGCATTTGGAACTTGACTTAGGGCCGGAGCCGTAATTGTGATTTAAAGTGTAAGCTAGGTACATATCTTTGTGGGTTTGGATTGTATTCATGTAATGCTATTTTACATGCAATGTGTTTTCAATTCTGTTTGCACAGGGATATCTATAAAAAATGTATACCTATATTGATATAGACAGCATTTTCACTTTAGAGTCTAGAGTCTAGACTAGACCAACACGACAGTTAAAATCAGTAACTGAAGGGATAAGTCTAGCCCAACACGATTGTTGCGTCATAGGTCTGATTATGCCATTATTATAAAGCTGTCATTTATTCGGCTATTTGAGCCGTAAGAACGCCAAATTAATGATAAAAACCAAAGTGGCCTAAAACCATATAAATAAAGCGATTTTGAGAACGTAAGACACATTATATAAAATAAATGAATATTGATATATTACATAGGCCTACAGCCCTAGAAAATTTATTGGCGGGCCGGATGAGAAGCCTTGGCTTTTAATTACATGGTTGCATAATTCTTCGCACTTAACCGTTAGACCAGGGCTGGCCAACCCGCGACTCGCGAGCCGCATGCGGCTCTTTTCCGCAGGCCCTATTTCTTCTACATGAAGGTTATGTCCCGAAAATGTACCAACTAGACCATGTAAGAAATGCAATTCCCTTTCTATTTTTCAATCTATTTCTTGATGTTGTTTGCTTTTGGGGGTTTCCCGCTTTCCGTATAGTTCTTTGTGTTTGACACTAGGCAGGGCAGGAGGCTGTGTGCTACAGGCTAACAATAAAAGAATTGTTCTGTCAATATGTGTATGATATGGCTCTTTGTGGTTATACATTAAGAAATTTGGCTCTTAGTCGCGGACTGGTTGGCCACCCCTGCGTTAGACCAACGGGCCATGGAAGACAACCTTGTATCTGATTTGAAATGCAACTGAACTTACGCTCGGTATTAGCGCTGCTTTCGTAAAAGAGACGAACTAGCTCATATAGCTTTCTTTTTTTTACCGAGACAAGTTTCGAACCCACCCAGCAAAATGGGATCGTCACCAGGACCAATTTTTGTATAAGAATCGGTATATGTATCGGTCGCGTTAACCATTCAGCCACACGACCTGATAGACCAGCTTGCTGACCCCCCTATAATTGCGTTTTATCTTATTTCTTCACTTTTTAACCAGGCCAAGTTTCGAACCTATGATAGACTCCTTACAAAGATCTGATAATTGCCCGTGTTATATGCTTATTGTGTTTTTCCTGGATAAAACAGGAAAAAATGCAGTTTTTAAGCAACATAACACTCTTGTTGTAACACACCACAAAAAATTGTAATTTGGTTGAAGATAATAAGTAGTGCAAACGCACTTATTCATTACAGCAAGCTTCCTTAATCAGTTAAAGTTTAAAAACAGCTTGATTATTTACTCAACACTTTTAAATTGACACAAGTTTCTTAGAATTTTTCACAGCCGTGTCCCAAAACAAAAATGAAAACACACGTATTGATTGTGACAATTTGTCCATGTTCATGATAATTTGAACATAAAATAATAATTTATGCGTCATAACTTGTGCGTCATATTGATAATTTGTGCTTGGAATAATTTGTGCATGACAATAAAAAATTTTACGTCATAATTATAATAAGTGCATAATAATAATTATTTGTGCATAATAATATTTTTTTGTGAGTAGTAACGCTAATTTTTAATAATGATAAATTGTGCGTAATAATGTTAATTTGCGTAAGATAATGATACATTATTTATGATAATGATAAATTTTTCAGGTCAATAATAATTTTGCCGACATAATGATAATTTGTGCTTTATGATGACATGTTGTACATGATAATTTGTGCATGGTAGTAATAATTAGTGCGTCGTAATAATAATGTATGCATAAAAATGATAAGTTGGACTTGTAACAACATTTGGACAGACTCAACTCGCATACTGTACAGATTACGTCCAGTTCTTGACTGTCCTTTACATTTAAATCGTCGGTTAGACGTAAATGGTCCAGTCAATGAAGATTTGCGTGGAACTCCATCCTGTAGGTTTATCGGTTCGTTCCAGTTCAACCAATGAGCTCAACGTAGATCTGCTTATGACTGTCAGATTGAAGGTAGCTTGTTCCCCGACAGTCCCGACTCGTGCAGTTGCGTTCATCTTACGAGGCGCCGAACTTAGGCAAATATTCATGTTGTACAGGACGTTCACCTATCTCTTTGGTTTGGAAGAAGACACAACAGTTTCGAAACTCCCGGAATATACGTCGTCTGTAAAAAAAATTAATGAAAAGTGAAGAATGTTACTTAGATCTATTTAACTGTCTCGTTTAATAAAGGTCGTAATAAACATCCCCATAACAGAAAAGTTGTGTAGCGTATGGGAATCGAACCCGAAAACGAAGGCTGTGAAGATTAGAAAGCGACCAGTTTGGAAAAGCCACCAGCAACTCTAGCTTGTTAGCGAAGAAGTAACCCATTAAGTTTGGTCGGTCTAATTAATATAATAAATTTTAATTAGTTCATTTAACCGGTTACAAACTAAAAAATTAAGTTAAAGATTTCTTTAGACAATATGGGAAATCCTACTGTAGTCGTTCCTGAATAAAATTTTGGTCGTTTATTATGGGTCCCATTTAAAAAAATGGGACACATATTGTTTTTGTCCGTTTTTTTTTCGTTTTTTTTTCGTCAAACGCATGACAGGCATGGCTTGTGGCAACAACATCTACCAGAAGGAGTGATGGAATCGCAATAAAACTTTGTCATTTGTTAGACCACACGGTCTATCACAATCATAATTAGAGAACAAAATCCGATTTTTAGGGTATTTCCCTGGGTATTTTTTTTATTTCTTTTAAGCGTTAAATCAGTGACTAATGCACTTACATTCCACCAAATCTGATTCAAATTTTATCGGTCGTTCAAGCACTATGCCCAAAAAAGGCTATTTTTTTAGAAAAAAATGACCGTTTTGGTTTTTAACGTCCAAGGGGAATTCCCCTAAATGTATTACCCAAAATTTTGATTTCTGCATATCTAGGCCATGTTGTCTAAAAAATCACCAAGTTTCATTGCGATTCCATTATTCCTTCTGGTAGATGTCGGGGCGCCATAGCATGCCTCTCACAATTATCATTTACCAGCAAAAGTTTAATTTTTAGGGTATTTCCCTAGGTAATTTTTTTATTTCTTTTAATTGTTAAATCAGTGACTAGTGCACTAACATTCCACCAAATTTAATTCACATTGGAGCAGCCGTTCAAGCGCTATGCCCTAAAAAGCTAATTTTTTAGAAAAAAATGACCGTTTTGGTTTTTAACGTCCAAGGGGAATTCCCCTAAATTTATAATCCAAAATTTTGGTTTCTGCATATCTAGGCCATGTTGTCTAAAAAATCACGAAGTTTCATTGCGATTTCATTATTCCTTCTGGTAGATGTCGGGGCGCCATGCCATGCCTGTCAAGCGTTTGACGAAGAAAAAAAATAAAAAAACGGACAAAAACAATATGTGTCCCATTTTTTCAAATGGGACCCATAATGAAGATATGTTTCTAAATCAAGATTGTGACAGGCATGGATTGTGGCTCCGACATCTTACAGAAGGGATAATGGAATCCCAATGAAACTTCGTCATATGTTAGACCATATAGTCTAGATATGCATAAACTAAAATTTTGGGTAATAAATTAAGCGGAATTCCCCTGGGAGGTTAAAAACTAAAACGCTTGTTTTTATGAATAATTTAGTTTTTTTGTGGCATAGCGCTTAAATGGCTGCTCCAATTTGAATCATATTTGGTAAAAAGTAAGTGTATTATTCACTGATTTAATAATTTAGAAGAAATAAAAATTTAACCTAGGAAAATACCCTAAAAAAATTCGATTTCGTACTGAAATCATGATTGTGACAGGCATGCCATGTCGCCCCAACATGTACCAAAAAGAGTGATGAAATCGCAATGAAAATTGGACATTTGTAAGACAACATGGGTTTAGATATGCAGAAACCAAAATTGTGGGTAATGAATTCAGGGGAAATCCCCTGAGACGTTAAAAACCAAAACGTTTTTTTCTAATAAATTAGCTTTTTGGGGCATAGCGCTTAAACGACTGCTCCAATTTTGAACAGATTCGGTGAATTGTTAGACCATTAGACACTCTGTGCTAATTAAAAAAAGAAAACATTTACATAGGGTAATTTTCTTGAAAACGAAGATATGTTCCTGAATTACAATTGTAACAGGCATGCCATATCGCACTGACATCTTAAATAAGCAGTCTACAAATTGGATTAAAACTTTAAGAATTGTTACATAACATTAGTCGCTTAAAAACAAAAACTTATCTACCAAACCCATGGGAATTTCCTGAAACCATGAAAAAATAAATCGGGCTGTTTTGGGAATTTAGCTTCATTTCACTACAGCACTCGAACAGAAACCTAATTTAAATCATTTGTGGTGAAATGTTCGTAAATTTAAGACGTTTATTTTTTAATTAACTGCACGTGGAAAATAGGTTTGGTTGGTTAACTATGGGACCCATGCGTTTATGCTTGCAGAAACAAACTACATTTTCGGTGTATAAAATACAAATTGTGGTTAGGGACCCTGTAGCATAATTATATGGCATACAACATGTGTTTTACAAATAGTGGTGGTTAATTCCACACGTGGTTGACACTTTCTGGT
>CH000198.1:95678-107474 GCA_000149265.1 Ciona savignyi | reverse complement strand
TCTATTTGTTTAAGGTAAAAATAAATTATTTAGTTAATTCTATTTGAATAAGTTATAGATATATTATTTAATTAATTCTATTAGAATAAGGTATAGATATATTATTTAATTAATTCTATTTGAATACGGTAGAGATAAATTATTTAATTAATTCTATTTGACTAAGGTAGAGATATACTATCTAATTAATTCTATTTGTTTAGGGTAAAAATATATTATTTAATTTATTCTTTTTCAATAAGGTAGATTTATATTATTTATTTAATTCTACTTGAATAAGTAAAAAATATATTATTTAAGTAATTCCATTTGAATAAGGTAGAGATATAATAAAAGTAAAAAAATACGAGCTAACCATTTGGCAACACATGTTGTGTATGAATCGGGTGTTAACCATTCGGCAACACATGCTGTGTAAGTCCGTTTGTGCTGTATATAAATTCGACGCATAATAACCATTTGACCACATGTAAATATATACAATGTTTATTTAGCTGCGATACATAGGACAATACTTTGTGCACATTCCAATTATTTGCCGCCACAGGGTCTTATTCCTGTAACAAAATAAGAGTTGTTAGTTGTTTCGGCGTCGGAAATTTGTTTTATTCTTGTGAATGTGGACACGAAAAGGGAGTTATGACACGGGCAATCCTACGATAGCCTCATTTGTACTAGATAATTTTTATTTTATTGTATATGATCAACATGGTTCTTCGGTATTTAGTCGAATACGCCAATCCACTGCGTTCAGGAGATGTTCGCTAATTGTCTTCCCCAAGGCACAACCGACTAGTCAGTGCCTGGTTTTGATCCTACAATCTTCGGGCCATTTCTAATATGTTGAGCTGTGCGATAAGACTTACAATTGTCCGTACTACCACATTACCTAAACAGATAATTGGGCTAAATTTATCCACAGTAACAAAATACGCCCGTATCTGTTAAGTAGGAATCTATGACATGCTAAGTCTACATAGAACCACAAAACTCACAGGTTTCGATTGCGATTTGTTGCAGATACCGTGCTTCTTATTTGAAACCTGGTCCTTAGGAGTTACAGCGTGTTCTTTATTCTCGATCATTATCACTTCGTCGCCATCAAAGTCAAGATTGGTTTTCTCGATTTCCGCTGTTGATGTGTCGGGAAAGGGTTAAACTTACAGTAAGAAACAATGGTGTTGCTGATAGATAAACAAAGGCGGTAAAGGTTTGAAAGTAATGGGAGGTGGAAAGGGGATAAACATAAGGCATTGCAAAAGGGATTGAAAACAAGTATTGTGGCTAAGGGAAAGGTTAGGTAAATATGGATGAGAAGGAAAAGGGTTTGCTTGGTGTGACAGGGAATTCCCCCGCTAACTTACAGTGGCTGATTTGTTTCACGTCAATTTTCTTGTTACGCGAGCACCTGCAAATATGTTGACCATGAAACTGGGGTTGGGTAGCTACGGCTCATACTTACGAAGGTATGGGGGGGTGCAGGGGTATGTCCCATCTGCTGCTTTATTGCGACCTGTGGGGGGATCGAGGGTAAAAGTAAGTTTTGGTATAAATCTTGACGCCGTATGCCGTGTTTTTTTGAAGGAAAACTAACACGATGGAAAGAGGGGAATAGGCAAGGAGAGAAATTTCCCATTTAAATTGAGAGATTATGGCATGAGGGTTAGTTTAAGTATGACGGTTAGAGTTATGGTTAGTTCTGTTAAGATTAGAGTCGGACAGGTTTATACTTAGTTTCCATAGTTTTAGTAAGCAGTTCCCCTTTTTTTCTTATTTTCCTCCCTTTAGTGTTGCCATGTATATTGTTTTATAAATAGTCGTTGGATATTACGATACTCGTAAACAGAGCCTGGCTTTCCAACCACAAGGGTATAAATAAACTAACCCAGTGGTATCAGATGAGTCGCCTAAATTAAATTTCATGTCTTATTATCCACACACTGTATAATAGCTCCAGCTACTCGACTGTGGGTATGAGGTGTCTTACGATATTCGTAAATAACCCACGAGGTTATAAATTAACCAATCATCCACACACTGTTATAGCTCCAGTAACTCGATTGTGGGAAAAAAAGTATTACACGATTAAAAAAATCAATACGTCACAATCCTACCATTGAGCCAATACGTCATGATCGACCGCTTTCCTTTAATCTTTACGACCCCCTTTGGCTCGATCTCATAGTCAGAACATTCTGACAACTTCTCCATACAAGTCTGACTTATCTGGATTCGTTGACCCTGGTTCGAAGGATCGCAGGTAATTTCGCAAAATAAGACATTAATGCTTGTCCTAGTGAATGGGAAAACGCAAGGGTCGTTAATACACGATCAATCGTCCAATTACATCGCGACCACGGTCAGGTTACGGAGCTATAGCAGTGTATTATTCTAAATTAGTATAACGCATTAATCCTCTGGTTTAAGTCAATGTCCGCTAAGTGCGTTACCCAAGGACTACACCGACTAGCTGGAAACACAATGTAAACTCACCGAGCCAGTGGCTTCCAACTTCGAAGCGATGTGGACCGTGTCCCCGAATAAGCAATATTGCGGGATCTTGTGACCTAGTACACATGCTATCACCCCGCCGCAGTGGAGACCTAGGGTTAAAGTAGGAGATAAGCGTGTTGAAAAGCTGGGATTTAAGTGGGAAGTAGGTATGTTTCGTTATGGTAGCTTTCCAGACGAGATAACCATCTTCAATTTGACCGGTTTCAAATTCGATACCTTCCTCAGAAAAGTAACGCACGAATCCACCAAGCTAATCAGTCGGACATATGAAGCAATCCATTGGTTTTGTGGTAATCCGAGACAGAAAGATCAAATTTAACTGACCGATTCTAATTTGTATCGGTTCTCTCGTGTTCGGATCTCGAACGGTTTCAATTCCTCGGAGCATTTGAATCGCCATGTCGGCCATATTTCGTGCGTGGCGGTCGTCGTAAGTTGGCGCTCCTGAGACGCACATGAATCCATCCGCCACTGTTTCCACTTTGTAGGTGTTGTACTTCTCGCACAGGATATCGAACACGCTGACCTGATGGAAAGATTCTTATATTAAAATGGATGAACTAAGTTGGGATGGGTAGATAGCTTGGTTGGTTAGTGTTTTGACAATCAGTCGAATGACTCTAGGTTCGAAACTGGACGATAGATAAGAATCTTATTTTGAAATAGATGTAATAAGGATGGTTGGTTAGCGTGTCGGCTTTCGTTCGAAGGGGTGTAGGATCGAAACTGTTGCTAGCTTGTCGGATAACCTTGCATAATATTATTAACGGGCATTGCCTGAATCCAGTGGAATGATAGGTTCTACCAAATTAAAGGAACGGGGGTATTATATACAGCACACTGCAATAGCTCTGGTAACCCGACGGTGTGTGCGAGGTGATCTGACGATTTCCTGTATGAAATCGCCCTATGTATATTCCCATAACATGAATAGAGATAAACATGAATATTCTACCCATAAGACACCCCGTCACTCACCATCATATTCAACGTGATCATGATCTCATGTGGAGCGATGTGCTTGCAGATGTTGGCAAAGTTCACTACGTCACTGAACAGAACCGTCACTTCGTCATATTTCTGTGGAAGCATTGATTATAAGGATAATCCTGTTTGACGTGTGGCCGAATGGTTAACGCGGCCGATACATATACCGTATATACGTAGGGATGCAATGACGTAAGCAGGCAATGACGTAAGCAGGCAATGCCGTAAACACGCAATGACGTAAACACACAATGACGTAAGCATGCAATGACGTAAGCACGCAATGACGTAAACACGCAATGACGTAAGCATGCAATGACCTAAGAATACAATGACGTAAGCATACAAAGACGTAAGCACGCCATGACCGAAGCAATCAATTACATGAGCATACAAAGAGGTAACCATGCAGTGACGTAAGCACGCAATGACGTAACCATAGCGTAAGCATACAACGACGTTATCAAGCAACCAACCGTGCAGACGCTGTCGGTGGGTCCCCCCTCCTTAAGCGAGCAAGCGACCTCCTTAGGTATCATGGAGTATATCAAGTCATCCGTCTTTCGTTGCTCCGATATCAAATTCTCGATTGTGTCTTCCAAGCGCGTAGCTTTCGTCTGTTAATATTTGCACTAGAACTTATAGCTTAGATTGCTAGGTGTATATGATCATATGGTAACTTGTCGTATACTTAGACTTTTGGGATTGAAACGAGTTCCTTTCAAATCATTTTTGCCATTTTCGAACCAATTAGCGGTCATCGCTTGTATCCAGTGATTTAATAGCTCGACTACTAACTGTTGCAATGCATCTTACATATATAACACACTACATTACCCTCTCTAACTTGTCATGGTCGTGAGGTAACAAGTCATTACCCCGTGTAACCAACACGCCGCGTTATCCCATTGCCGATGGTAAATCTCAGTAACCTACCTGGCGGTGGGCACGAGGTAAATATTAGTACGGGGAAAACTAAAAGGAGGGAAAGCGGGAAGGCGGGAAAAGGGGAAACTAGACAACTAAAATAAATATTAAGGCATTAGAGTTTTAAACATGGGGTTAAAGTGATGGTTATTTCTGGGCTAGAGATTAGTATTTTGGGCAGGGTTAAAATTAATTTCAATACTTTTGGTGAGCACTTCCCCCCTTCCCTCTTTCCCACTATCCCTCCCTTTAGCGTTGCCCTATTAGTACAACCCACCAACCAGTCGTACCTGTTCCATGTCCAGAGCTAACTTGTATTCGCTGCTTTGCTGCGGTTGGTGTAGCACCATGTCCCTGCTTAGATCGTGGTACGGGAGGTCGTTCACAAATAACCCCATCTCGTACATATTGTTCAGGTCGTCGTTCCTGTTACACTGGATTATTCATACGTAATCGTGTTGTGGTATGACGTCACTCACATGACGGTGGATAAGAATATGACGTAATCCATCTCTTCTACGTACAACATCTGTCCCCGAAGTTTAACGAAATGAGTCGCAGTCATCTGGTCCCGAAACCTGGAAGCTATAAAGGGGTTAGATCAGGGGGAGCACACTCTTTGAAGCAGTGGTTACAATTATTTCATTCTTAATATAAGGGCCAAGTGATCGAGCCGCCACTCACATATTGTTTGTCACTGTTGATAAAAACAAAAAACTAAGAAATACGGTTCATTACTGCTTTAAATCAGAAAGCGCTATTTCCGAATGTTGTATCTTGGAAAGAAAAAAATGAATGGGGTGGATTGGAACGGATAGGTGGTGGGTTAAAAACAGATAGGCGGGGGGTTGGAACGGATAGGTGGTGGGTTAAAAACAGATAGGCGGTGGGTTGGAACAGATAGGCGAGGGGTTGGAACAGATAGGCGAGGGGTTGGAACAGATAGGCGGTGGGTTGGAACAGATAGGCGGTGGGTTGCTTAGAATTACTTTCGTCCCCAATCACAGGACGCCCAGAACTCTTCGCTGAAGTCAATTCGAACACGTTGTTACGATGGATGCGAACCTAAGGAAGTCAACATTTAGTCCAAATGGAATAGAATATACTACTTTGGTAAATTAACATATTCCCCATAACCTGCCAAAACTATTGGCATACAGGGTTTGTTTGGTAAAAAGTTAATTAATACATGTTCATCCTTTGGATCTAGGAAACATTTTATGTTAAAAAGTGTGGGTTTTGGATTTAGGTTGCAGATCTAAGCTCCCATTTTATATTGGCAAAAATTTAAGAATTCCCATGTCAGGATTTTGACAGCTGTTTTTGTGAGGGTACATTGGTTGAATGCCTCCTATACGACGTCATACTCACATTCTCCCAAGTTAGCTCATAACCGAGTGGTCTTGTCATGAAAAAAGCCTCGTTGAGTCTCCGACCCTCCAAGCCCTTGTAGATCACATCGATCCCAAGTCCTGTACTGAGAATCTCCAGTCTGTGGAATAAATGCTGCATCATGTTGTGTCATAATGTGTAATGTTGCGTCATGCTGCGTAGTGTCTTGAGCGACATATATAGGACTTATGTTTATCCCCGTGGGTTGGGCAATAAAAGGCGTTATAATAATAGTAATCGCCAGACTACCATATAGTCTTATACCCACAGTATGTTGGCCAATTAAATATATAGGATATGTAAGGTCCTTAGGATATTAATGTTTATCTCCGTGAATGGGAACACCGAGGGGGTTGCCACACAGCAATCTTAAGATCACCTCGCGCACACCGTCTGGTTACCATAATTCACACGTTCATTCAATATAGTAAAACCCATTAATCCGACTAGCTATCGACCAGTATCGATGCTCCCACCCTTCTACTGAAAGTCGTCGCACTGACCCAAGCTAATCAGTTAGGCAGTATCGCCGATTATAACGGTTGTCCCTCAAACCATCGATAAAGTAAATGTAAACCAAACAACAAATGTGTATGACGACTGTACCTGCCATTAAACACCAGATGGTATGGGAACAGGTCAAACGCCATGTTAGAAGGCATGATTAGGTTGTTCGCCTCGCGGAAGTTTCGGTTGTCCATGATTATTTTGCGGAACGAGAGATATTCTTCGTTTGGGAAGTTTAACCTGTGGTAGAGGTGGGTGTTGCGAGTTATTACTATGTTTGTGACATCATAATGCTTAATGTGACATTATAATGCTTGATGTGATACCTAATGATTGGTGTGACATCATAATGCTTAATAAAGACACCATATACTAGATAGTTATTGGTTTACAATACATAGTGTGACAATGTGACATCATAATACATACTGAACCGCCATTAGGCATGTTGTCAGAAATAAAAACTCATAGTCTCAAAGTAAATACAGAAATTCTATGGGGTAGAAAATGTTGTTTCCTTCTCCGATTACCGCTAGTTTCATTACACAAATTGCCCTAAGTCAGGGGTCAGCAACCTTTTGCACTTAAAGAGCCATTTACAGAAAGAATAAATAAAAGCTGCAAAACTAATAATATTTTGGTGATAAAAGAAAAACTACCCTGTGTGAGATAAACACGCGAGTGTTCTTTTGTTTTTTTTATTTATGCATAAGCATTAAACTTATTGGGCGCTCACTACATTAGCAATAAAATTAATAAGAACCGCATCAGAAGGATGATAGGCTAGAGCGGCAGGTTGTCGATCTCTAACAAAAGGTATGTAAAACTGTAAAAAGTGTTTAAATAAAATTATTACAATGGGTTAGCCGGCTTTACAAGCGGGAGGGCCGAAAAGGCTTTAAAATGGGAGCGGGTCGAAAAGTGTGGACAACATTGTTGTATTATTACCTGAGTACAGCTAGCATTACGTCACCAGAAAACCCGTGTTGCGTCACAACCACGTTTAGATCAATGGAGTAGAACTTGCGCGCGATCTTGTGCAGCAATCCTTTCACGTAGTACACGTAGCCGGGAAAGGTACGGCGACTTCTGTAGTGGAGTTCCAATCCTTTCGAATCTTCGTTGGAAACGTGGAAGCTGGTGACGCAATTTTCGGTTAAATGGTATAGTGCTAACGTCATTTCTGGTTAAAATGGTTCCGCTAACAACAGGTTGACCTTGGCATTAAAAGGGACAGTAATACTGATTCGAATTTTTTCGTACGTTATTTTTTCCGCTAAGTTTTTTTTTTTAAATGTAGCAATGCTTCAATCATATACATCACAGAGAAAGAGTGTCGGTAACCCGATGGTGAGCGCGAGTTAATCTGTCGATTAGCCGCGTGATGAAGCCGCTTACGTTATAGGGCGGTAATGCGTATATTGCCCGCGTAATAACTCTACCACAATTTCACATGCACCACGATAATAACGACCCTTGCGTTTTCACATATACGGGGATAAATATGGAATCTTCTCACCTGGGTGGTTGGATCTCGGTGAAACTGAATCGATAGTAATCGTGCATGCAGTTCAAGCCATTCAGGAAATCAGTGAAACGTCTTCCGAGGACCCGTGTCACTGTGTCGTTCCTGGGGCAAAGTGGGTTACGTTGGCTGGTTAGCTCGACTTGTAGGGTGTTGGAAAATAAGCCAAATAGTTATGAGTTCAAAACCATCCGCTTTTTTTTCGTCGTGTATTTGCACAAAGTGCTTAGCGGATATCGCCTGGTCCCAGTGAATTAATTTGTTGTAATTATATAAAGAATCATACTCGTCTCAATCTTACACAACGCACTGCAATAGTTCCAATAAATAGACAGTGGAGGAGATGTAATCTTACCACCCGTTTTCCTATTCACGCGGTTAAACACGAATATCCTTCCAAGCCCAATAGCGGCCGACAAAGCGAGCAACTCAACCCGCAGATCCAATCCACACTGACTTGATATTAGTGATATATGTGATGAAGTGCTCGCCCGCTGCCTCCATGATGGATTCGAATGTTTTTCCCGTCGTTTCGGCCACCGCTTTTGCGAGGTTCGGCACCAGTTCCTCGTGGTAGATCTGTTAATTTTCGTGAGAAATTTAGCTACACTCTAATCTCGTTAACTTCAGATTAAATACTTTGTAAATTTCGATCGTGTGGCCGAATGGTTAACGCGTCCGACACACGTGGCACTTCTTTACAAATATGGTCTCACTGACGAGCTCATCATGGATTTGAAACTTAACCCGGTAAATAAAACGATTTATAAAACGGTTGCGTTAACCATTCGGCTACAAGACGTTATTTCCCGCATATTTAAAAACACGTCTCCATTACTAACCTTATGTGCTGTGAAGAGAGAATTGGAGATGCCACATGGACCAATAGCTCGTTTCCACACCTGTTCCCCATACTTCTGTTTGATGCAGTCCATCAAACTGTCCAGGATAATTCCGTACATTTCGGTCGATAGTTAAGCTGGTTAGCTAGCCGGTGATATACTGGGCTATAACACTAAACGAATAAAGTTATAGGAGAATAAGATGCCTATGTGTATGTATCCCCGTGAATGGAAAACCAAGGGGGTTAACACACGGGCAATCGTTAGATTACCTCTCATCCACCGTCGGGTTACCAAAACTATTGCAGTGTGTTGTGTATGATTCACACATTCCTTTAATTTGGTAGAACCCATTAATCCGCTTATTTCAGGCAATAACCGTTAAGTGCCTTGCCCAAAGGACACAATCGACTAGCTAGCGATTAGTTTTGAACCTGCATCCCTTCGACCGAACGGCGGCGCACTAAACCACCATCTAACCGGTCGGAGCAAGGGCAATCGTCAGATTAACTCCTACCCACTGTTAGTTTATATTTTGATCATTCGTTACAATAAAGAAGATTAGAAAAATTATTTCAAGTTAAAGAGGCAGGATAAAACGGCAAAACCACTGTAGTTAAAACACGTCAGTGAATAGATACATTACAATTATGGGACAAAATGACGTGGCCGTTAAACCTTACATCAATAAAAAATATCTCAAACGTATTCATAACACTATATACTACCATCCTAGCCTATATCTAATTTCCCACTTCTGGGCCGTTCAATGGTGATTCGATATAAATATATAGAGAAATATGTTCTACGCAAGACACCGTGGCGTGGTTATGACCTAATCCCTCACTGCTAGAGACGTATTACATCTGCTATTGAAATTCATCGTCTTAATTTAGGTTAGTTATCGACTTTCTGTTCTAAACTGTCAGATCCAGAAAATATTATTAAAAACCAGAAAAAAATACAAAACATTGATAAGAAACTCTTTAGATTATTTGTTACTTACTTATTAGCCGATGTTATAATATTTTTTTTCCACCCAATAGCTCGTTGGGTTTGTACCTTTCTTCCTACGGGTTGTGGGATCGAAACAAGTTTGTCGGTTGCGTCCTTGGTGATTTATTGACGTTCTGTGTTTAGCTGTCAGAATCAGACACTTTCATCAAAAACCCTCGTTATGTATTTCCGTGAGTTCGTGCGTCGCCTTTCTGTCGAAGGGTTGAGCAAGGTAATTAGCGGACATCGCCTATACCTAGTAGATTCGTGGGTTAAACTAGTATTTTAGGAACATATAAATTATACACAATACACTGCAATAGCTTCGGTAACCCGATGGTGGGCGCGAGTTAATCTGATGATTGCCCGTGTGATAACCCCCTTGCAGGGATTAAAAAGTATTTTGAAATTTTTTTTTTGTGTTAAAACAACTATTATTTTAAATATTCATATTGTTTAACCAAGCTTTGGGATTACAATTCTTGGGCTTGCGTTTTTTGGCATTACTGATTTTATCCTATGATTTCTATGTTGTCACAGATGGTTTGGCAATTGTGCAATGAAGCATAGAGAGAACATAGAATTAAATAAAAACTAAACAGAAACTTAATTAATAAATAAAGAAAGGAAATCTAAAATAGTACTTGGCTAGTCCACGATCAAAATTAGTGTTTTTTGCAGTTAAAAGTTTGATAGGCGTACTTCTAGCCACTGTTTAAAAAAAATTAGCTCATTAGTGCGTCGCCTTTAGCTCAGTCGAAGTTTTGAAACTGGTCGCTAGCTTATCGGTTGTGTCGTTGGGCAAGGTACTTAACGGACATTGGCTGAGCCCAGCGGATTAATGGGTTCTACTAAATTGAAGGAACGTGTCTATCATACACAACACACTGCAATAGCTCCGGTAACCCGACGATGGGCGCGAGGTTAGACGATGGTTATGAGGTAATCTGACGATAACCCGTGTGTTAACCTCCTTTGGTTTTCCCATTCATGGGGATAAACATGAACATTCTATCCTAAAGTACATGATCAATCTTAGCTGGGGAGTAATAAAGAATAAAATGTTTGAATGATCTTAGAAATATATCGCCATTTTTACCAATTTCTTTACCCCTTAATATTACCAAAGTTCTTTTACCTAGAAATATAAAACGCGGAAAAAAACGGAAGACGGAAGTGAAAAGTTAAAGCCCTTAACAAGGGGCTACGGACCTAAAAATTACAGAATTTGTTAATTGAACCGTGCTCTTTCGAATGATAATTTTTGATTTGAAAAAAAATGTAAAATATTAATATCGAATATGAATATTATTAATATTCACGCATTTATAGAGTTTTCGCCAGTTATTCCTTTGGATATGTTGTAGCCCTTGCCAATACCTTCAAATTGATATATAAATTATATACAATATCCGCGGGGGGCTATATGCACGAAGCGTCTGAATATTCATAACTCGTTATTTAGGGATGCTGCGGTTTTCATATCCAGATGAACATTTATGGAGTTTTTGCCAATTATTCCTTTGGATATGTTGTAGCCCTTGCCAATACCTTCAGATTGATATATAGTTTATATACAATAACCGCGGGAAAGTATATGCACGAAGCGTCTGAATATTCATAACTCGCTTTACAGGGGGGTGCACTGGAAGATGCTGCGGTTTTCTTATCCAGATGGACATTTATAGAGTTTTCGCCAATTATTCCTTTGGATATGTTGTAGCCCTTGCCAATACCTTCAGATTGATATATAGATTATATACAATAACCGCGGGAAAGTATATGCACGAAGCGTCTGAATATTCATAACTCGCTTTACAGGGGGGTGCATTGGAAGATGCTGCGGTTTTCTTATCCAGATGGACATTTATAGAGTTTTCGCCAGTTATTCCTTTGGATATGTTGTAGCCCTTGCCAATACCTTCAAATTGATATATAGTTTATATACAATAACCGCGGGAAAGTATATGCACGAAGCGTCTGAATATTCATAACTCGCTTTACAGGGGGGTGCATTGGAAGATGCTGCGGGTTTCTTATCCAGATGGACATTTATAGTGTTTCGCCAATTATTCCTTTTGATATGTTGTAGCCCTTGTAAATACT
>CH000198.1:34247-83000 GCA_000149265.1 Ciona savignyi | reverse complement strand
TTCCCTTTTGCTACTGGAGCTATTGCCACACAATGGACATTATCACATGGACAATCGTCAGATGACCTCGCGCCCACCGTCGGGTTACCGAAGCTATTGCAGTGTGTTGTGTATGATTCAGACGTTTCTACAATTTAGTAGAACCCATTAATCCACTGGGTTCAGGCAATTTCCTTGTCTGTCTTGCCCAAGGACACAACCGACTATCTAGCGACCAGTTTCGAACCTTTAACCCTTCGGCTGAAAGGTGACCCACTAAACCACAGTTTGCCATTACCACATGCTTCAAGTCGACTGATTCGCTTATTGATTGGAGGTACATGGGGTAAATGATTAGGGGTATATAGGGGTCATGTACCTTTAATAGAACTGACTAGCAAGCAACCAGAATAACCCACAGCTTTCTATCCCTGACCATAACCACATGCTCAAAGTCGACGACTATTTCAGCTAATTATTTGACAAACCTTTATTTGCAGCAATTCCAGGGAATGAAGGGGAACTCCCCAAGGAATGAGGGAAAGTCGGGGAATTCCCGTTACCATGCCGATCAAGATTCTGAGTCGAACCGGTTTTCCGAGTTCAAACCTGGGATTGTGAGGTGAGGTTGTGTGTGGGGGGTGGGTGATCATTAAGAGAAGGGAAGGAGGGAAGGTGCTTACTAAAATGAAGATTATGACATTAGAGTCCGGTATAAACGGGGTTGGAGTTAGGGTTAGTTCTAAAGTTTAAGTGAGCAGTTTCCCTCCTTTCTGCTTCCCATCTTTTTAGTGTTGCTGTTGCCCTGTGGGTGAGTGACAGTTATCTAGTGCATGTGTTTTCCGCTATGTGTGTATTAGTGTGATTTTACATTATATCGAGGTTATGATTATAAGCAACAAAACCAATGTAATTGAATAAATATGCATCAGCAACATGCGGCTCTTTATTATTTTATTGCTACTGTAACGAGCGTTCAATAAGTTTAATATCCATACAAAAAGTTGCCTACCTCTGGATGGTATGTCATACTGTTGATTAGTTGAATCCCTGTTGCATTTTATCTGCACAACTGTGGCCGTTTAATTAAAATCAAGTTGTCCGTAGAACTGTTTGTTTCGAAATAAAAGTTTTAATTTCGGTATTTTGCATAGAACCACCCCCATCATCAACCACCCCATCTCCCCCCCAATCTAACCCCTCCCCCCCCACAGCCCCCAACTACGAGAAGCGCTGGGCATCCAGCACCACGAACTCCCCACGTACATCTACCAGATGCGGTGGCATGGCTACCCCCCCGGTCATATGGCTGATGCAAGGATTAATGCATCGGGGCTCAATATATTCGATGGGAACCAATCTGATGCTCAGGACAGTGAAGGTTTGTCATTTAGTGGGGAATCCATATTGAGAACTGAATCCGTGGTTATTGACCGATAGATGCCTATAATGGTATATATTAGTTCCAGTGCCGACAATCCATGGCGCAGGTGTTCCCATAGTTGTGAAGGTTTGTCCGACCGGTTAGTCTGGTGGTTAAGTGGGATGACTTTCAACCGAAAGGTTAAGGTTCGAAACTGGTCGCTAGCTAGTCGGTTGTGGCCTTGGGCAAGGCACTTAACGGACATTGCCTAGGTATATATTAGTTCAGGGGCCAAATGGGTACCCTAACCACTTAACCTGGATTTTCACCACCAAGTCCTCGGGGATCCAACTGACTAACCGATGGCTGGTTTCGATCCCACCTGTCCTACTAATAATGCGCTGATGACTAATCCACTACATTCCCCCAGGATTGATAGATGTGGACAAGTTAATAACTTACCCTGGTTTCAATGTGGCACCAGCCAAGCATATTGTTGAGGTGAGTTATGTGGGTGGATGGTGGCGTGGGTGCCAAAATTAGGAATAGCATTTATCTTGTGCCCATTATGAAGTTAGAGCTATTGCTGTTACTTATGTATGATTGAGATGTTTCTTTAATTTTTGCTCATAATATTCATGTAACCTTGTTAGTAGTATCTTCTAGTAGAACCTGTTAATCTATTGAGAAATGGCATTCTAGGCTAATTGCCTTGTCCAAGGATACAACCGACTAGCTGCCAACCAATTTCAATCCAGGTTATTGGAGAGTTTGGATTATCGGAGCTATTGCATCGTGTTGTGTTTGATTCAATTATTCCTTCATTATATAGTCCCCATTATTCCACTGGGTTAAAATGTTTAACCTCATTTCATTTTTTGAGCAATTATAAAATAAAGGCAACAGTTGCATGACTATGTGGAATTACCAAGTTATCTCCTGATTTGTAGACTGCGCGGTGCAAGGGAATTCATATGAATACCCAGCAGACAAAAGATTAAGATCGGATTATTTCCCTTAACCTCACCACCAAAATGCTTTCTGTTACGTCCTTCTTACCCTATGCTACCCTCCAGGACCCCAAGTACCCCCCAATGGATGAACGCCACAGTAAAGACGTCCTGGTGTCCTACCATTCCCACAAGAACCAACTTCTCAAAAAGTAACAACAATTTCTAACTAGGGGAATTGGTAGCGATTATGATCGGATATTCTGTTTGATATTTGAAACAATTGTTGAAAAGTTGACAAACAGTCCAAATTTAACATTAACTCAACCCCTGATGCTGTTTATTAGATATATTGTGAAGCTCATAACATAGACATGCAACATTATATAATTTGGAAACTGTAAATTCATATATGGAAGAATACTCACCAGAGCGATATTTATGTTCAAAACTTTTGCTTTCATATACTGGATTCACAATTTTATGTTCCAAAGTTTGTTTAAAAGCACAAGAATCCGTACAATTCAAACGCCATGACTGGGAATACCTGCACCATGTCTATGACTTGTTATATGGTTACATTCGCTATAAGCATATAATGGGATAACATTAACGAAAACAATATCATGGATTATATTCCAGAGTTTGTTCGAAGACACAAGAATGCATTTAGTAGCATAAGTGTCAGCACAGGGCAAGACTCACTAAACAATTCCTGATAAGTTGACCTTGTTTATTCGTAAATTTCCTTTAAGTTTCCTTTTTAACTAAATCCCATTTAGCATTCCTAATATGGTCACTTGAAACTCGACTGCGAGCACAAGGTATTCAACAAACGCTCGCAATATATTTCATCCCTATATGTGTGTGGGTTTCAATTCAAACCCCATCATCCAGGAAGAGAGAGGGGAATACCCCAAAGCCCCGGAAGAGACAGAAGATCGCTCACCGAGTTGATGACATCACTGATGACATCATGGAGGTTGACATGGAGATCGGGGGGAACTCGGACACGGAGGTGGCGACGGAAGATCAGAGGATCGTGATTGAGTCATCCGTGGAAGAGGTTTGTGGAAGATACTTTTTGTATCCTCCCCGAAATGCAACCCCCCCTCCTCGCACCCTCTCATATAAAAGATCCTTCTTCTGTATCCTCCCCATTTAACCCCCTCCCCGTCTCGTACCCCCTTTCAACCCCCTCCTTACACCCACATTTCAACCCCCTCAAGACAAACCCTTGCCCTTTAACCCATTCCTCTTTGACCAGAAAATTTGTGTTTGGCCAGAAATATCTAAATTGGTTACACCTGTTGCCCCAACCGCTACGTACAAGCAAGGATTTTAATTTTATTGCAGCCCAGTAAGGGGGAGTGTAGATTATCTGTTCTTAGAATTGTCAGTTGGCCTACAGTAATAAGACAATCACTCCACAAGCCTAGATTGTGATGAATTGCACACAATCCGTGCAGAAAAATGTGCTAACAAGCGACTTTGTACTAACAAGCGACTTAACAAATGTTGTTTCAAACTCTTCCTTAATTTAAGAGGATGTTGTTTTATCCTCTTCCTCTTCCCAGGAGATGGAGGAGGGAGAGTGTGGAGAAGAAGAGGAGCAAGATGAAGAAGAGGAGGAGTTCCAGGGATTGGATGAGAGGGAGCTGGAAGTCCGAAGAGCCGCGATCCTCCACAAACTCCAACATCCGGATGATGTTGTTGTCATTTCATCCGATGATGACGTCAAGTTTGTTAACGACGTAGAAAATGACGTCACACACGTTGACAATGGAGAAAGTGACGTCACACACGTTGACAATGGGGAAAGTGACGTCACACACGTTGACAATGGAGAAAGTGACGTCACAAACGTTGACAATGGGGAAAGTGACGTCACACACGTTGACAATGGAGAAAATGACGTCACACATGTTGACAATAAAGAAAATGACGTCACACATGTTGACAATGGAGAAAATGACGTCACACATGTTGACAATGGAGAAAATGACGTCACACACGTTGACAATGGAGAAAATGACGTCACACACGTTGACAATGGGGAAAAGGACGTCACACATGTTGACAATGGAGAAAATGACGTCACACAAGTTGACAATGGAGAAATTGAAGTCACAAATATGGACAATCGAGAAAAGGACCTCACACATATCGAAGATAAAGGAAATGACGTCACAAATGTTGAAGTTAAAGAAAATGACGTCACACATGTTGATAGCATGCTTGTTGAAAATAGTAAAATCGATAAAACTGACGTAAGTCCCGTTGATGACGTAGAGAATGACGTAAGTCTCGTTGATGACGTACACAATGACGTTAGTCCCGTTAATAACCTATTAAATGACGTCAGTCCCGTTAATGACGTAGACAATCGTACCACCAGCACTGCGACGGCTGGCAAAGATGATGCCATAATTCGGGGCGATACCCAAGGTGATAACAATCACGTTATGGACAGTGAAACAACGAATAATGACGTCATCAATGTTACGTCATCAATAGACGACTCGGATATCACTGACGTAAATAAGGACGTCAGCAAATCACCGAACGTCGTTGGGGGAATTACCGACGATGCCGGTCAAAACGTCACAAATACGTCATCAAAAACTGTCGAACAGAGTGATTATGACCTCACTACCAGCAGTTGTGATACTTCGACGCCCAAAAACAATGACGTAATAATCAAAGATGACGTTTCACCGGGGGTTCCCCACCGGTCGAAGTTCGCAGCTGGTGTGACGCAATTCGACGCTTATTACCGGGAAACCAAATCGCTGGGCAAATTTAATAAGTTGAAACATTTATTACGTAACTCGCCACGTAGACAAACTAAAGATCAATGAAGTCATATACATGATTGTGACGTCATACCTATGTTGCCTTATTCATTCCATAGTCACGTGGGATAAATAGTTGAAAGTTTTGAAATAAATATTCAAGTCCGCCATCATTTATTCGTTGTAGTTTCAACGGGGGCATCAACCATTGTTGTAATGGGATTTCGATGTCAGATTTCATGTGAGTTAGGAAAACGCAGGAGAGGTCATTACATCATACTCGAAAAACAAACAAATAGATATGTGCTGGTTTCGATTCTGCAACAATTCGGCTATACGCCAACTAGCAAACCACCAAGCTAATCTGTCGGAATATACACCTGTTTTCTATTTGAATAAGGTAAGAAAAATTTCTTACTTTATTCATTATGAATGAACGGTACCTAAATTCACCTCTCCCGGCCCTAGAATTATATTACTTCGATAATGTTAGAATTCGAACGGCCCGGTCTTAGATGCGAGAATCGTATTACCCTGTAGTAGTGCGGTTAGCCAGCGCAGTCTCCAGTCTCACCACTGGAGGCGCAAATAAAGGTTTTCGGGATACCTTAAGCAATAGAACTCCTCCCAACGTGGCTTGCACGCTGTGGAGAGATGCCTGCGAAAGGTGTCTCTTCCAGCACCCACATACTAGGGATACTACCCTGAGTGGATTAATGTCCACATTGCACGTTGGGGTTTCGGTCTAAGACTACCAACTCGCGCTAAGCGCACAATTTGTTTTTTTTAGCTTACCACCAAAAAAATAACGCAACCACCTTGCTAACCGTTTTATAGTATCATTCTTATTTTAAAATTCCACAATACACAGCACACGACAATACCTTCATTGGATGCGAGGTGATCTGACGATTGCCCCTAAGTTGAACTAACCTGTTTTTTTTCATTCACAGAGATAAACATAAATATTCTATTGTACCATACTCCTTAAAATCCGGTTAGTCGAGGTAGGGTTCGTTTAGGGCATTGTATGAAATACAACTCTCAAGATAGGTTTGTAAGAATGTGGAGGTGAATAGGTCTTTGTTAACGCGTCGAACCGTCAGCCTATCCGTGAAGGGTTCGAAACCAATCGGTAGTTGTAGGTTGAACATAAACAAAAAAGCAATAAATCTCCAGTATTTTAAATAATACAGTAGCGCGTGTAACTCGATTGTGCGCGCAAAATCTGGAAACTTCCCTGCTTTTTATCCCAGAGGCATATCCTTTCTTAGAGCGTATATAGAATGATACAAATAGCAACAGGTAGTCGAACTGATTTTCTTGGTGGGTTTTTCAACCGAAGGGTTTTAGATTCGAAACAAGTGTGACCCAGTCGGTTCCCTCGTTAAATTTCAGCCCGAAGAGTGTTAAAGGAATACCAAATAGGCCTTGTCAAAGCAACTGGCGAACATACCTACTGTATACATAAGGCCAATCGTGCTTTACAACGCTTCTGCTGTTCTTATTATCTTAAATGAAACATAACTATCCGATCTAAGTCTTGACTTTTTTCTGACCAGTTGGTTGTTGGAGCTATATCGTCATTTCCGATATTTAAATATTTGATTATAATTTGTGTATTACCATGCAATACTTTTTTGACAACGGTCAAATAATCTCCCGTCCATTGTCGGTTTACCAGAGCTATTGCATGGTGCTGTATATGGTTGATATGTTCCTTCAGTTTAGTAGTACCTATTAATCCGCTGGATTCAGAAAATGTTTGCTAAATGTCTTAACAACGACACAACCAACTAGAAAGCTGCCAGTTTAGATCCTTCAATATTTCGTCTTGTCATTTTGCAGTCGTTCTGCCGGATTATATCAATATGTGTGGAACCTTTGAAAGGTCACCAATGAACGTATCATGCTTTTTTACAGCTCTTTCGTTCATTGCTTGTGGAAAGTCTATGCTTATAATTTTAGTTGAACACCGAAAACGCTACCGTGGTGTTTAGTGGAGAGGTTGGTAACTTGTCCGGCGTAAAGGGTCTCACTGAACAACTGACTATTCTTATATTGCACCATTGACTTCTCATTTTACCTACTGACTACAGACAAGAAAACCAAATTTGTATCATGCTTCATTTGTTTATTTCATGATAACCAATTGTATTTAAACGTATTGGTTGATGAAGCTGATGTAGTGAGACACACGGGTGTAGACACCTGGATAGTCGGGGTAAGCACATCCAATACC
This sequence comes from Ciona savignyi, assembly GCA_000149265.1. Classification (NCBI taxonomy): domain Eukaryota; kingdom Metazoa; phylum Chordata; class Ascidiacea; order Phlebobranchia; family Cionidae; genus Ciona; species Ciona savignyi. Next base: position 75,671 of record CH000198.1, on the reverse strand, counting down.
CCACGATACTACTCCGTGGATAGCTCCGTTGCACTCAACTGGGCCACCGGAATCACCCTGCAATTTTAATTGATTAATTTACTGAAAACAACATTTTGTTCCTGGTCATCAGTGCAGGCCACATATATGACGAGACAATTTAAATGTAGTTTGGCCCATAATGAAAAAAGTGGTTGCTTATGTTGTTGCTGTTCATTGCTTGCTGAATTAAATACCTGGCAAGAGTCTTTGCCTCCAGTTCCCAAGAGTCCAAGGCACATCATACCATCATAGATATCACCTCCGTAGGCCGCGTTGCAGTCAGCATTGGAGATAACTGGTACCTGAACTTGGTACAGCTTGTTTGGGTAGTTAGCTGGAATTGGAATATTTAATTAATGTTTGTAAATAGCAGGCTACGTAAACCCGAATGTAGATACGAGAGTCCATCACGGTTGAAAAACTTGGCTCGGTAAAATCAGTCATAGAGAAAAACAACAGCCCAGTGGCTGAATGGGCTTCACAAATATTACATTCTTCATCGTATACAACACACTGCAATATCTTCGCGATAATGGGTGGTACATCATAGAATATCCAATCGTGTGTTGTAACTTTGCTCCCATGTATTAAACGAGGGGCACACTTACATCCGACAATAGCGGTGTTGCCCCATCCGGAAACTCGGCAGTTGGTACCGACTGCTGGGTCGACGTTGGCGGCTGGGAGGTTTGCGTACTGGACTGAGGAGCTTGTACTGATGGTGGACTGTGGGACAGGGGGTGAATTACACAAAATGTTAACTAAAGTAGTTTGTCAGCTTACCGAAAGTTGCAAAAGCATAATGTCGTTTTCCAATGTGTTAGTGTTGTACTGTGAGTGGGGGATGGTTCGTGTGACACCCGATGCTTGTTCGGTACCGTCGTTGGCGGACAAGTCGAAGTCTGCAGCGGTAACAGTGAGGGAAGCAGCTCTGAAAGTTACAACATGAAATCGCACCAACTTATACCACGAACTGATCTTGGTAAACCACGAAGCAACTCACGCTGTGTTGCAGTGGGCAGCCGACATAGCGTAGTTGGATGAAAGGATGCTTCCACCGCACATCAAGCTGCCGAATCTCTTCAAGTTGACAATGTATGGGACAGATCCTGGGGAGACTATCTGCCCTCCGATGATCTTGTCATCATCAGCCACTGTATGAGGAAACAAAGCTCATTATGACGATTCATAACACAAAGCTCATTATGACGATTTATATCACAAAGAAAGCCTGCTTATACCAGCGACTGCTACCAAAACTGCTAGAATGAAGACCTTCATGTTAGTTTTTCGAGTTGAACTGTTTCAGTTGATACGAATGAATTTACAGCGAATCAATCCAGCTTATATAGCTTAGATAAACATAAATATTTTATCGTACACCCTACTCCTTAAAACCCGGTTAGTCGAGGTAGGGTTCGTTAGGGGTATTGTATGGAATACAACTCTCAAGAGAGGTTTGTATTAATATGAAGGTGATTAGGTCTTTGGTAACGCGTCGAATGGTCAGCCTATCGGTTAAGGGTTCGAAACCAATCGGTAGTTGTAGGTTGAACATAAACAAAAAAGCAATAAATCTCCAGTATTTTAAATAATACAGTAGCGCGTGTAACTCGATTGTGCGCGCAAAATCTGGAAACTTCCCTGCTTTTTATCCCAGAGGCATATCCTTTCTTAGAGCGTATATAGAATGATACAAATAGCAACAGGTAGCCTAGTCCAACTGATTATCTTAGTGAGGTTTGTAACCGAAGGGTTTTAGATTCGAAACAAGTGTTTCCCAGTCGGTTCCTTCGTCAAATTTCAGCCTAAGGAGTGTTAAAACCACATAGGCATTGTCAAAGCAATTGGCAAACATACTTACTGTATACACAAGGCCGTGCGTGCTTTATAACGCTGCTACTGTTCTTATTACCTTAAATATATCATGAATATCCAATACAAGTTTTGTCTACTAATATCCTACCAGTTGGTTGTTGGAGCTATTTCGTCATTTCCGATATTTAAATATTTGATTATAATTTGAGTATTACCATGCAATACTTTTTTGACAACGGTCAGATAATCTCCCGTCCATAGTCGGTTTACCAGAGCTATTGCATGGTGCTGTATATGGTTGATTTGTTCCTTCAGTTTAGTAGTACCCATTAATCCGCTGGATTCAGAAAATGTTTGCTAAATGTCTTAACAACGACACAATCAACTAGAAAGCTACCAGTTTTGATCCTTTAATATTTCGGCTCGTCACATGTGCAGCCGTTCTGCAGGATTATATCAATATGTGTGGAACCTTTGAAAGGTCACCAATGAACGTATCATGCTTTTTTACAGCTCTTTCGTTTATTGCTTGTGGAAAGTCTATGCTTATAATTTTAGTTGAACACTAAAAACGCTACCTTGGTGTTTAGTTTAGAAGTTAGTAACTGAAGCCGAATCTGTCCGGCGTAGAAGGGTCTTACTGAACAACGAACCTTTCTTATATTGCACCATTGACTTCTCCTTTTACCTACTGACTACAGACAAGAAAACCAAATTTGTATCATGCTTCATTTGTTTATTTCATGATAACCAATTGTATTTAAACGTATTGGTTGATGAAGCTGATGTAGTGAGACACACGGGTGTAGACACCTGGATAGTCGGGGTAAGCACATCCAATACCCCACGATACTACTCCGTGGATTTCTCCGTTGCATTCAACTGGGCCACCGGAATCACCCTGCAATTTTAATTGATTAATTTACTGAAAACAACATATTGTTCCTGGTATCCAATGCAGGCCACACATATGACGAGACGAATAAAATGTAGTTTGGCCCATACTGAAAGAAGTGGTTGCTTATGTTGTTGCTGTTCATTGCTTGCTGAATTAAATACCTGGCAAGAGTCTTTGCCTCCAGTTCCCAAGAGTCCAAGGCACATCATACCATCATAGATATCTCCTCCGTAGGCCGTGTTGCAGTCAGCATTGGAGATAAGTGGTACCTCAACTTGGTACAGCTTGTTTGGGTAGTTAGCTGGAATTGGAAGGTTCAATTAATGTTTGTAAAGAGCAGACTACGTAAACCCGAATGTAGATACGAAAGTCTATCATGGCTGAAAAACTTGGCTCGGTAAAATCAGTCATAGGAAAAACAACAGCCCAGTGGCTGAATGGGCTTCACAAATATTACATTCTTCATCGTATACAACACACTGCAATATCTTCGCGATAATGGGTGGTACATCATAGAATATCCAATCGTGTGTTGTAACTTTGCTCTCATGTATTAAACGAGGGGCACACTTACATCCGATAATAGCGGTGTTGCCCCATCCGGAAACTCGGCAGTTGGTACCGACTGCTGGGTCGACGAAAGCGGCTGGAAGGTTTGCGTACTTGACTGAGGTGCTTGTACTGATGGTGGACTGTGAGATAAGTGGTGAATTACAACAAATGTTAACTAAAGTATTTTACAGCCTACCTTAAGCTCCAAAAGCATGATGTCGTTTTCCAATGTGTTAGTGTTGTATTGTGGGTGGGGGATGGTTCGTGTGACACCCGATGCTTGTTCGGTACCGTCGTTGACGGACAAGTCGAAGTCTCCAGCGGTAACAGTGAGGGAAGCAGCTCTGAAAGTTACAACATGAAATCGCACCAACTTATACCACGAACTGATCTTGGTAAACCACGAGGCAACTCACGCTGTGTTGCAGTGGGCAGCCGACATAGCGTAGTTGGATGAAAGGATACTTCCACCGCACATCAAGCTGCCGAATCTCTTCAAGTTGACAATGTATGGGACAGATCCTGGGGAGACTATCTGCCCTCCGATGATCTTGTCATCATCAGCCACTGTATGATAAAACAAAGCACATTATGACAATTCATATCACAAAGCACATTATGACGATTCATATCACAAAGATAGCCTACTTACCAGCGACTGCTACCAAAAGTGCTAGAATGAAGACCTTCATGTTAGTTTTTCGAATTGAACTGTTTCAGTTGATACGAATGAATTTACAGCGAATCCATCCAGCTTATATAGCTTCGAGTGGGCAGTACCGTATGCTAGATTCCCAGGCTCGTATTATATTTAGACCAATGCAGAAGTTACTTTCCCACGGTTGTTGTTTTAGGCACGTCACTTAACAAACGGAGCATAACTTGCAGCAAACTGCACTTACAGGTTGGTGGATTTTTTTGAGCGTATCGTGAACGTTGCCCGGACCCAGTATTAATGGTTTGGAAAAACTAGCAATGTCTTAATCATATTCGCCCTGTCGGTTAGTCTGGTGGTTTAGTGCGGCGCCTTTCAGCAGATACGAAACTGGTCGCTAGCTAGTCGGTTGTGGCCTTGGGGAAAAAACTTAACGGGCATTGCCTGAACCCAGCGGATTATTGGGTTCTACCAAATTAAAGGAATGTCTCGAATTATATAACACACTGCAATAGCTACAGTATCCGACGGTGGGCACGAGGTGATCTGATGATGATTGGCCGTGTGTTAACCCCCTTGGTTTTTCCACTCACGGGAATAAACATGAATACCTTATCCCATCATACTTAACACACTGCAATACCTCCTAACCATGGGTATAAGGTAATATGACCATCTGTGTGCTGTAAGTTTTCCATCTGTTGCGTTCCCACTAAAGTTGATATTTATCAGTCAACATTCCTATATACGATGACCGGTTCTTAAAATAAGTCTAAACATACGAGTACAGGGAGAGTTAAACAAACAAGGTAAAAAATAACCGACCGTTATAGGACAACCTAATATAACTGCTGAAGTGTTTTGTTATTGCTGGAGCAGTAAGTAAGAAAAGGTCAGAAGAGTCAAAATTAAAAAAAAAACTAAAGGAAAAAATGCCTCGTTTCAAGGACAAATCGCCACTCCTATGGCTATTGGAGGGGGTATGCCAGGGCCGTCAACCTTCTGAACTTAAAGAGTCATTTTAACCGATACTCCATAAATTAAAAATCACTGGGAGCCGCAAAAATATTTTGCAATAAAAGGAAAACAACACTGTGTGAGATAAAGACACGAGTGTTCTTCTGTTTGTTTCACTTATGCATGGCCGGGTTGTAAACTTATTAAGCGCTCGCTACAGTAGCAATAAAATAAATAAAAGCCACACCTATACATGTTTTATTCCTGTCAATGCCCCCACATGTTATCTAGGCTTTAGCAGCGTGTTGTGCATATTAAGACTTTCCTTCAGTTTAATTGGAACCCATTAATCCACTTAGTTCAACCGATATCCGCTAACTGCCTTGCCAAATACCAGTTTAGATTCCACAACCCTTCGCTTGAAAGGCGACCGATTAACCCACCTAGCTAATCTACCGAGGTTAATCGACTGTGAGCGTGTGGTATGTTTTATTGTAGCAACACGAAAGTACTGAATGCACAGAAAAGGGTTTTAGTACGGATTCGACACACAATTTAAATGATGTCCAAGTACTGTGCTCTTTATTAGCTTTTTGTCGGAATCTAATAATTGTGTCAGAATTGTTAAACATATGTAAGGCTTACAAAATGCAAAACACGAATTAGAACTTGTTTTCAATTTTTGTTATTAATTTTCGAAAAGAGACAGAGACTTAAATGGGACGCTATAATATTTTACGCTAAGTATCTAACTGAATTTTGTTATTATTTCTGGCATCGAAGGTAAGCCTAAGGTGGTATCTAATGAGGGACTATCCCAATATGCTGCAATTAAGATAGAATTTTCATGTTTATTTCCGTAAATGAGAAAACGCAAGGAAAGGAGGTTATCAAACGTGCAACCGTCAGATCACCCCGCGTTACCGGGGTTATTTTAGTTTGTTGTGTATGAATCAGACGTTCCTTTAAGTTGTTTGTTGGTATGTTGATGATACGGACCGGTCCACAACTTATATATTTACTGCAAACCATATCTACAAACAAGCCTTTTGTTCCGCATTGATAAATCCATGTTGTTCGTTAGTCTTCAACCGAAAAGGTTACAGAATAGACCCAGCAGATTGATTGGTTGACAAACAACATTAAACAGAGGGCAACCCGACAGTTGCAGGCTTGATATATCTCTCTTGTATTCACATTTAAAAGAAGAATACCTATAGTTTTGAGATATCAGCAATCAAAGAAATATGCACCGGTCGGAATGGGTCTGTCGGGAATTTACCTCGTCCTACAATAGAACTATGCGCATGTGGATCAAATCGTTTGTATGAAATTACTGACAAAACACACAGGTCAATTGTTAAAAAAGGCATAACTTAGATTTTCTAAAATGTACCAACCATTAGTATTATTCATAGTGAATGTTGTTTATTTCCTTAGCGTTCATAGCATCAGAATAAACTGAACAAATATTGAAAAAAAAACGATGAAAAAAAATCTAAGTAAACATTACCACGCACCGTTGGTGAAACTATTCTCGCTGGTTTGTTGGAACATATCATAAGGTTGTAGAATCGAAACCCGCCGCTTGCTCTTCTGCCGTTTCCTCGGAAAAGGGCACTTGGCGGACACCGCCATGTTAAAAAGTCCATATAAATCCCAACACACTGCAATAGCTCTGGTAACCCGACGGTGGACACGAGGGAATCTTAACAACTGCCCGTGTGGTAACCCGACGGTGGGCGCGAGGTGATTTGATGATTGCCCGTGTGGGTGTGGTAACCCGACGGTGGGCGCGAGGTGATTTGATGAATGCCCGTGTGGTAACGCTATCAGTGTTCTTTCCACCAGGGTCAAGCTGGGTTGTCGTTCTCGAGGATTTTCAAATGTTCGTCAGGTATCGGACAAGTTAGTAGATTCTCTCTACCTTCGTCTGGTTCGTCGGAAATCAAAATCTGCGAAGTTTAAAATGGAATGAAGTATCATTAACCACTTTAGTGGAGGACGCTTTTTTATCACCAAGGACATAACAATGTAGTAGCTCCGTTAACCCGAAGGGCGTGACGTAATCTGATGATTGCCCGTGTAGAAACGCTCCCTTATGTATTTGCGTGGTAATCTGACGATTGCCCTTGAGGTAACGCTCCCTTACGTATTCGTAAGGTAGTCAGACGATTACCTGTGTTTGTGTGGTACGTTTGCCTGTGTACGCTTCTTACATTTTTCCATCCACTGAGAAACAGGAATATCCTACCCAAACAACGCAGTGGACTCCACCCTCACCTGCACCAGCCGCTCACAAACATCTGCCACGTCATCGTTGTTATTATCGCTCTCCCATCGATATAATTCACGCATAATCACATACGTGTTCTTGTCTTTCACGTAAGCCCGGCCGGATTTCGTTGCACACAGCTGTATATGGAGGGTAGTTTTATAGTTGGGAAATCTATACTTTCTGCAGATAATACACTCAAAGACCTTGGTTACTGTTTTGAAAAAATGTGCCTTTTAAGCACTACATTTCTGGTTTCTATTCTTCCAATTGATCACCGCCTACTAATGAAATGATCACGTTTCTGGACTTCCAGCTAAAAACATTGGTGGCTACTCTTCTTGATAAATAGGGATGGAAAAAATTATGGAATCATTATTGGAGAGTAGAGTGATGGGTTCTAATAAATTGAAGAAATATCTCAATCATACACAAAACACTGCAATATCTTCAGTAACCGACTGTTGACATTAGGTAATCTAATGATTGCCTGTGTTTGACTCTCTATGCATATCCCAATCACGTAGATAACCATGAATATCCGATCCTAACAACCACCTTTTGCAAAATTTGTCTACGAATGTCGAATACACACAACCAACCCCCTCACCAAGGTAATCGCCTCGATCAAAATGATTCGAATATCTGGGTCTTCTTCTCGCTCTTTATCAGGAGGAAGATACTGGAGATCCAGCGGCAATTTATCGTTGTCGTCATCGTCAAACTCTTCGCTGCCAGCTAGTGGAAGTAATAAATGGGGAAGAAGATCGATCTCTTCTCCGAGGATCCAATCGTGGCTTTCTGTGGAAGAGATTTTGTCTGTGTTCTAAAACTTGAACAAAGTTATAAAACAGGAACAGATGAAGCACCAGAGAAAACAATTGCCCTTTATAAAATTTACAAATGCGCTCAGATTTATAAGAGAGGAACAGATTTAGCAGAAAAAGTACTCGACAGGCAGTTGAAATGCGGTCGAATGGAAACCATCGGTTGTGTCCTTAAATCAGGCAGCAGACATTGCCTGAATTCAGCGGATTAATGGATTCTACCAAATTGAAGGAACGTGTGAATCATACACAACACACTGCAATAGCTCTGGTACCCTGTTAATGAGCGCGAGGTGATCTAAGAATTGCATGTCTGTTTGCATATTAACAGGGAGAATATATAAATATTCTATACTAGTCTCGTGTTTAAGCCCTTAATAAATTAACAAACTTTTGTCCCCCCCACCCACCATAGACAAAGCAGCAGTTTCTTATCGTGGCAGCCACACCCCCTCTTCTTTTCAACGACCGTTTGTATGTGAGAAACGGAAGCAAATCTTTGATACTGGAACTCGATTGCTTCAATAGGTATTGACGAACTATAAGTATATAAATATCATCTTGAAAATTATAGAAAGTCGGAAACATAAGGGGTCTGTGTATGGATAGATGTAGGTTTTGGTAAAAAAGCATGTGTAACTCATGTAAAAAAATTATTTTAAAATAGTCATCTGTAAAATGTTTAAAAAAATGTGTAACACACGTTAAAAAAGTATGTATCGCTATGCTAAAAAAGTGAATCTGAGTGCCACCAATTTAGATATGTAAATAAACTTCGAGTTTAGATGTTGTAAATAAAGCTACCCTTAGAAGAATTTAGTGGGAATTTGCAGCAATTTGTACCTCTGTTACCCATAACTTTGTGGATGGGATAAACAGGAGTAACAATAATACTAAATAAGTTTAAAAAGTTGAAAATTCCATGTTTACCTTCAGGAAGTTGTGAGAGGTTGGAAAACAAAGCAGCCAGGTAATCCAAGCTGCACTTTTTATTGTAATCCACTTTGCAGAATATTTCCAAAAGCTTTGATAATTTAACAGTTTTCGGGGCGTCCGGGTAAATATCATTAAGTTTTGCTGCAACCAGCTTTGCGCCCTCTAGCTCCCTCGTGAGGTTGTTAAGGATACCGCAAGCTTTATCAGAATATGGCGATTCACTGTCACAAATAATCTTCAAAAACTCAGGCAAAATGTCGTACTTTTTAAGCAGCGCGCCAACAGCACGACCGTCGGTTGATAAGTTGACCAGAGTGAGGTAAGCCTCATTGACAACAGTGTGGTGAGTGTCCTTTGTCAGCGCTAGTATGCTCTGTGGGGATGGGAATTTGGAGATTTATGTTTTATTCCTGTGAGTGAGAAAAAGCAAGGGATGTTGTGGCACAATGATTGTCAGATTACCTCACACCCACCGTCGGGTTACCAGGGCTATTGCAGTGTGTTGTATGTGATAGACACGTTCCTTCAATTTGGTAGAACTCATTAATCCGCTGGGTTCATGCAATGTTCAATAAGTGCCTTGCCCAAGGACACAAACAACCTTACATTTCGTCAAAATCTTATAGATGGGTGAATTTGAAATACTTAAGCTAAATAACTGTGGCAAATTCGTAGTTTTGTCATTGTTTATTATGTATCGTGTCGTTCACTGCTTCCACATTACAAGGTTGTAAAACCGCTTTTACATGACCTTAGGTTTTAACGCATCCAAATATTCCTTTCTTTCTCATGAAACAACCATGCTGTCTTTTGTTTTCAAGCATGGATAAATAATAAAGTTTAGAATCGTAACTCTTGCAGCAAACAGCTAAGAGAAGAAAGACACGATGCCTTAAGTCACTGCCATTGGTGTTCATTAAGTCATGCCCCCATATACTGAGTTAATTATTGTATCTTGTATGCATGTTTTGTCATGGTCACAAGTCATCAGGAATAAAACCAAGCCAAAAGTTGTCGGATTACGGATTAATAGTCTTATTAAGGGTTCGTCTGACCAGATTTAGTGTCAACCATAGATACCAAATATAAACATCCTCTACGAACGCCTATACAACATAGCATACTTAAACAATTTGTCGTTTTAGGCATACCAACCTCCAGCAATTGCGTATTGTCGAATATTAACTTTCGTCCTTCAGGGCTGCCTGTTATCGCCAGGACATTTTGAATGGCTTGGAGCTTTACTTCAAACCTCGTAGATAACTGCAGGAACTGGACAAGTTCCCGACTTGCTTCTTCCATTATTGTTCTTTCAACACGTGCAATTGATTAAACACACTTTGGGATATACTTTAACCCACAATGCGAATAAAGGTTTCGGTAAGACACTTATTCATACACACCGCAGCACGAAAATTATCAGAATATTAATTTGCAGTTTGTAACCGGAAAAAAATACCATGTATCGATGAAATTATAAAAAATGGATGGTTACGTCGCATTTAAGCCGAAGGATTGCATGTTCAAAACTGGTTGGAGCCCATCATGGATTCGAAAACGAGCCCGGTAAAAAAAAGATTAAAAAATAAAAATTAGCATTGTTGCTGTGGTGTGTATGCTTTAGTGTCCATTCAAACACCTGTCAATCGGGTTATAGAGTAACAGATGACCCTCAAAAATCCTACTATGAACTTTATGATGTGGTAGGACCGTGGTTTATTTTAGAACATTGAATGACAGTGCTTAAAAACTAAAACAACAACATCTTTATTGTTTACAATTTATTGCAATAGTCGCGTATATCCCAATATCCCGTTCAGTAAACTTAAAGAAGAGAAGCAAGCCAGAAAATTAAAAAAAAAACTAAACCAGACTGGTTTCCCTTATCAGTTAATTAATTTAGTCATTTTTTGACCAAGTATTCAATAATTGCAAATGAAACCAAACGACCAAACTTGGCACAGGAACAGGGAAATACGACAGAAAGAACAGTTGTGAAAACTGTTGAAAAATATGTGATTTACTAAATAAATATAGCGAACGCGGTCACCAAACCTAGGGGAAAACAATACTGTTAAAACAAATATGAAATAAAATGAAGTTAAAGTATATTGCCGATATGTAGATGATTAAAAAAGCAGACATTTCACCAATTAATTCATATGATTGCCACCATACTAGTGGATATTCCCACTTAATAGAATTAAAACATTTACCCAATTTGTTACATTTCAGGACTTATTATAATACTTTTATAGATTTTCATGTTTTAATATTTGCCACATTTATCCCACCACGTTCCCCACTCTACATAATGAGCCGAGCCTTGCATGTGGTGAAAGCTCATGTACCATTAATCAGTTTTCCAACCAGAGTAAAGTGGACCCCTAAACTCACCCCACCCCCTGTTACGGACGTAGCTGCACCCCAAATTCTATCCGACCAAGCCCCAGATACAATCGAGGTTTTTCGAGTCGTGCCCGACCGGTTCCGCCGACGCCCGGTTGACATCCACGAGCTGGAATACATTGCACGAGGTGGCCCCGAGTAATATGGCCGACGTCGACAACATTTTTAAACAAAAATTCAAATATTACAAACAAAAAGCGACAAAGCCATCTTTTGACGATGTTATTGACTTTAAAAATTGCCGGAACCTTGACTTTGTTGATGTTAAAGAAGTCTCTGGGCCATCTGTGGATGTAATAGATCAGTGTGGTTTGAAATCTTTGGAAAAATGGGAAGTTTATGAATTAAAAAATGTCCCGGGTTTATATTTTATCCCAAACCCATTTACGGAGAAGGGTCAGAGAATATGGAGCAAACGTTGTGTGAAGGAATATTATCGTAAACCCCATGAGACTAACGTCGATCCATTTGAGTCAAATCCGGATGAAATGTGGGAGAGTAGCTGCCAACAGATCAAGGAGAAGACTGGTAGTTATGAAGGTAATTCTCAATAGCGTTTTTGTTAGTTTGGAAGGTAATTTTGACCACTTTCTGTGAGGTTTTGATTTTGGCAACTATTACATCTCGATTTGGTGGATTGTTTTATTGGACTATAAATCAATGTTCTTAATCTGGCCGGTTAGTCTCTAGGTTAAGTGCGTTGCCTTTCAATGGAAAAGTTGCAGGTGCGAAACTGGTCGCTAGCTAGTCGGTTGTGTTCACTTCACGGACATTGCCTTAAACCAGCGAATTCATGGGTTCTACTAAAATGAAAGAACGTGTGAATCATACACAACACACTGCAATATCTCTGGTAACCCCACGGTGGGTGCGAGGTGATCTGACGATTGCCCGTGTGTCAACCCCCTTGGTTTTCCCACTCACGGGGATAAACCTGAATATCCTACCCTATCCTAGAATACAACACACCTTACATTACAGACTCACTGTCCATTCTTAAGTGTTGCCCGATATGGAAACTACGTTGGGCAACACTGGGCTACCACCACAATTGGAACACGAAACGATACAGCGAGAAGCCATGTTCCCCAATGCCTGCTGAGTTGGGTCGGATGGGGAAGTTATTCGCGTCCATGATTGGTGTGGAGGATTTCAAAGCAGAGGTGATTATGGCTATCCGGTAAAAACTAAAATCCATAATTAAAACGGGTGGATATGTCATTTATTTCATGGTGGGTACGGAAATCCACTAAAGAGTTTATTTATGAAGGGTTTATGGTGCTAATCGTTAGAGCAGCTCTTGCCCATCATTATGCAACCAAAGCTATTGCAGTGTTGTGTATAATTCACACGTTCCTTCAATTTGGTGGAACTCATTATTCCACTGTGTTATACCACAGGCAATATTCGTTGAGTACCTTGCCCAAGGACACAACCGACTAGCTAGCGACCAGTTTCGAACTTGCAACTTCAGCTGAAAGGCGACACTAACCACCTCAGCTAATCAGTCGGTCAATCTTTATATTCACCAGGCAGCCATTGTGAACTATTACCACGTGGGCCATGCCCTCTCCCCTCATGACGACACTTCAGAGGAATACCTGTCAGCTCCATTAATATCCATGAGTTTTGGCTTGCCCGCTATATTCCTTATTGGCGGTAAGAATTAAGTTTAGTAAGGTTTTTCTACGATGAATACTTAAAGCAGGACCTTTGTTATAAATTCGGAAATCAGGGTAAAAAGTCAAAACGACATTTGTTTTATTTAATTTTCGTTTAATTTATTTTGTTTCAGAGATAAATAATAATTTATTAAGGTTTACTGTTAGGTGTAATCATATATTTCCCCAATATTAAATAACATCAAATGAAACAAATCACGGCACAAAAACAGGGAAACATGGCAAAGCGAACATCAGTTAAAACACGTCGTTTAAAAAATAGAATAAATTTAGTTTAGACAGCAAGTGTGTAGTTTGCACCCATGAAAACCCTAAGTTTACGCCTAAGTATGTTATTCCCATACCTTTATACATGCTTCATACCAACCAATTTAACCATATATGTCCGAGCGATTAGCTCAGACATGGGCTCGTGAAGGAATTTTGACCAGCCTGACGGTTTGTCTCTAACCATACCTTGTAATTAAGATATTGAATACTATCAATGTATTAATCTGGCCCACCAAGAACTTCATTTTCCCACATCTGGCCCGCCGACCAGAGAAGTTGCCCACCCTTGGATTAGCTTGTTAATGCGTCATTTTCAAACTGAAAGGTTGCAGGTTTAAAACAGGCCACTAGCTAATCGGTTGTCTCCTTGGACAGGGCACTTAGCAGATATTGCCTGAACTCAGTGGAATAATAAGTTTTATCAACTGTATCATACACAACACACTGCAATAGCTCCGGTAACCCGACGGTGGTCGCGGCGAGGTCACGATTGCCCGTGTGTTAACGGCCTTGCGTTTTCCCATTCACTTGGATAAACATGATTATCTCTTCACAGGTAAAACAAAAGACGAATGTCCAGACGCTTTATTCATCCGTTCCGGTGACGTCATAATCATGAGTGGTGCGTCACGCTTGGCTTACCACGCTGTGCCACGGATCTTGGAATCCAGCAGTGATGACCACTCGAAAATTCCCAGTGTTGCCGACCCACTTGATTTATTTTTACGTCACTCCCGTCTTAACATCAACATACGTCAGGTCCACGCCTGATTGCTGATATTACAAACTCTCAAAGCTTAAATAAATATATTTATTAGTGTGTGCTTTGCAGACCATTATTTTGTGGATGGATTAGGATAGGATATTCAAGTTTATCCCCGTGGATGGGAAAACCCAGAGGGTTACCACACGGGCAATCGTCAGATCACCTCGCGCCCACCGTCGGGTTGCCGAAGTTATTGAAGTGTGTTGTATGTGATTAGGACGCTTTGCTCATAAGACACAGCCTGCTTGCTGGGCCCAGTTGAGAACCTGAAACTTCGGCTGAAAGGCGAAGGACTAACCCACTATGCGATTGGATTGTTTCTATCAGACGGTAGGAAATCCACATTATAAGCTGTGATACAAATTATTTAACTATTGATGTAAAGTTGTTTAAGTTGATTTTTTGTTTCCACCATAAAAACATGAAGCAGGACTAATGATAGTAATTCGAAAAATGGGAATAAAAGGCAAAACGACAGTCGTTAGAACACGTCAAAAAAACCAATTAATTATTAACCTTCGGTATAATTAGACGTGGCCGCTAAACCCAAATATAAAAAATAGGGTAGGAAGTGCAGCGTGCAATCTTCAAGACTACCTCATTCCTGCCGTAGGGTATACAACAAAAGTTATTGACACTAAGGACTGTGGTCGACCAGGCCGCGATCGATGGTGCAATATAGAATGTGCGTGTTTACTCATGGTGGTAATAGAAAGCAAGGGGCGTTATCACACGAGTAATCATCAGATTATCTCATGCCCACTATCCGGTACCCAGGGATATCGCACTTTGTGCAACAGTTTTTGTTCATTTACTGGATTTCTTGGTGGCTCTTTCATATGACATTTTTGACCGATTGGCATTATGATTTACTGTTTCGCCTTTTAACCGAAACTCGTCTCTAGCTTAATTGGTTGTCTTTGGGTAAGTCACTTAGTGGACTTGCACCTAGTAAATTAATTGGTTTGATTAAAACTTAAGGGAACTCTCAAACATAAAAAATACAGTGCAATAGCTCCGGTAACCTGACTGTGGGTGCGTGGTGATCTGACGATTTCCTGTGTAATAACGTCCCTTGCGTTTTCCCATTCACATGGATAAACATGAAATTACTATTCATTCGATTTGCAGCCCAATAAGCTAAATGTACACACAACTAATAACAAAACATTTTGAATAAATTTATTGATTTGATCAAATATAAATCACTTAAAATAATACGACACGAAATTGGCACCGTCTCAACATACAATAGTGCGTCCTATCTATTCCGCCGCACAATACACGATGCTATCTTTCCCGGCAACCCTGAGACTTGAACCCATAACCTTCCGCTAACTTGTCATCTTCGGTTGTTCTTATTGACGGCGGTTAGCACGGACGAAGCGTCCATGAATCCGAATGGACTGTGAACGCCTGTCTGGAGACCTTTAATCACGTGACGGGTCGTCCGACGAATCGCCTGCGTATGAGAGTTGGTGTGAATAACCGGCTGAATAGTTTGGTAGGTTAATGTCAACTTTCAGTTGAAAGGTTGTGAATTCGAAACTGGTTGCTACCTAGTCGGTGTGTTCTTGGGCAAGGCACTTAATGGACATTGCCTGAACCCAGCGGATTAATGGGTTCTACCAAATTAAAGGAATGTGTGAATTATACACAACACACTGCAATAGCTCCGGTAACCCGACGGTGGGCGCAAGGTGATCTGACGATTGCCCGTGTGTTAACCTTTCTAAGTTTTCGAATTCACTGGGATAAACATAAATATCCAATAGGGGATTCCCCATAAATCGTTCACGTGACAAGTACCTTCCGAGCCCGCTTCAACCGCTTCGCGTGCCACTTCTTTGTTACGTATGCTCCGAAGCTACGACTTTTCACGTCATCAGTCAAATGTACGTCATCAGCCACGTCATCGTCGGAGGAACAGAACGATTCGTCATGGATTCCAGAATCGTTTAACACGGATATGATGTCACAATTAGACTCTTCTAGAAGGTCGTATTTTTCAGGTAATACAGCAAAATCGACGCGTTTTCCTCGGTACAAATATTCATCCGCCGCAACAAGGGACTCTTTACTCTTTCCTAATAAACGATCGCGTTCATTGTATTCACTTGTTGCGTCATTTTCGCGCTTTGAAGGCGACTTTTTCCATAAAAATTTCCGTCGTTTTTTACCGGAACTGGAATTGTCTGGATCTACATAAATATTGGTAAGTTACATAACAATAGATTAAACATGGATATTTTAAAAATAATCCTAAATTATTCAATAGTTTTTTAGTTTACTTTAGTTTATTTTTTGTTTTCATAATGAAAACACGAAACAGGACCTTTAAAAATAATTCGGAAAACGGGTCCGTTGTGTGTTTTGCGCAAGAATACCAACACAGAGAAATCCGACCGATTGGTCTGGTGGGTTGGTGCGACCAAAGTGTCCTTGGGCAAAATACTTAGCAGACATTTCCTGAACCCAGCGGATTAATGGGTTCTACCAAATTGAAGAAACGTGTCTATCATATACAACACATTGCAATAGCTTCGGTAACCCGATGGTGGGCGCGAGGTGATCTGACGATTGTCCGTGTGGTAACGCTTTTTGCGTTTTCCAATTCGCGAAGATGAACATGAATATCCGATCCTAAAGTGCTCTGGGTAAAGTTCGATTCCTCAACCTCTCGGGTTGTGATTTTTATTTTTATTCATTAAGCCAGCGGTTCCCAAACTGGGCGCCGCGGCGCCCTGGGGAGCCGCGAGACTTTGTCAGGGGCGCCGCGAAAGCATGCGGAAGTTGCTGCATTTATTTTTTTTTCCAAAAAAAACAGTACATGTGTGTTACACCAGTAAAACGTTCATGGGAGATGTTTGAGCCTGGTGTGCAACCCCATACACTGGAATACAGCATTCGTTTTACTTGTAAAATCCATTGTTCGGTGTTATTTGCCACTATTTGCTCACTAACATGGCATTGTTTTCGAATAATGGTTTGTCAAATACCTGCTTTGCATTAATTGACTGTTCGTCACTTTAGTGAATAGTTTTAAAGAGTTTGAATGGTTATTTAAATGCATGCTATAGTCTGGATATACAATATACAATACATGCAGTTTGAAAATTTTGGATTTATGAGGGAGCCGCAAGGTTTAATAAATTTACAAAAGGCGCCGCCAACAAAAAAGTTTGGGAACCGCTGCATTAAGCTACTCAAATTCAAGAACATTTCGATAGTAATTATTGGAATTAAACAAAAAAATAAACAAAAGTTCAGTTTTATTGTTAGTACAGTTTAGACGTCTCATCTTACCTTTGTGTACTTTCTTCAGGTGTAACTTGGTAAGCACGGTACATAACAAACCGTGTTTCTTGCCTACGAGGGGCGTGTCATGCGAGGTGACAGTTTCATCTTCGACTGGTGTTATTAATATTGCTTCTTGGGGTTCGTTTAAACTGTTATACACTGCTAGTACCATATTTGGATTAATACACCTGCATAAAATGGGCGATGACATGAAAGTTAATTATTATCTAACTATGATCTTTACGTATATTATGCACGAAACTTAAGAATATTTTTAAGCAAACTATTCTTTACTATTTTGTAAAATTAGTTCTTGAACTTGGTATAAAGGCAGTCTACTGTTATCAAACCCATTGAATTTGTGTAAACGCCAAGTGCCAATATCCTGTGGTATTTTTGCTGCGTGTGTGAATTCTATTAACTCCCAAAAGACAAACCACATTGCATTACTAACAATATACCAGTAGTAGCTTATATATCTCATACTACACACGCTGCTTATTCTTATGTCCTGAATTTATACAGTAAATGCCAGCAGTTTCACTAAAGCAGAGACTAACTTAACTGAACTCGTACAAATGAAAAACTCGTATAGTTACTCTCGGCAAAGAAACTACTCTTTATTTGTTCGGTAAACAATGCCAGATTATGCTGTCAGCACATTCTAATCATAGAATAGATATGTTACACTTAATCTTATCAGTAGCTGGTTATCTATCAACTGACGATTAGGTTTAGATTTGATGGCTTGAAGGGTAATCTATTTATAATCATTACCGGATACACTTTTTAATTAAACTGACAAGTTCGTTTGCTTACAGCAGATTAGGAATTTGTATTATGACGATACAATTAGCATTTACGTGCTAAAATCCAGATATAGGGTCAAAGGTTATCGCTATGATGTAATAGTTTGGTTTATATTTGTTATTCCTGTGCAAATAGGCAGCAAAACTTTATTTAATAAATAACTAATCAATTCTAGCTTTTAGTCATGATTACGTAATGCAAATTCCTAGCGATCAATGAATGCATAATTTTGGTATTCTATAAATTTGTAAACTTTTGTAATATTGCCTAGATTAAGTACGTTATATTTAATATTTATAACATTTTTAACGGCATGTTTTAAAAAACTGTTCGTTTTGTCGTATTTTCCTGTTCCTGTGCTGTGATTTTTTTTCTTTTGCTGGTATTAATACTGCGTAAAAATGAATAAACTAAACACAGTCAATTTGTTTCTGCACATGCTGAATGATTGTAACTATGTAGGTTACACTGCTAACACGATACTGAAAACAAAAGATTATATTATATTACCTCGGGCGGAAGGTTCTTTTTCAATCATTTTCAGCGAATCAGAAAGACAATTGATATAACCAGTTTCCCGACCGAGATTTTCTTAGGATTATCTGCTTAATATTTTATACTTTTTCTTAGATTATACTAGATTTTTATATGCAATAGGCTCCACTTGCAACTTTATTGAATGTCCAATTTGATTAACGATACTTAAAAATTGTATCAATTTAATAGTCCATTTTTTATTATTTCAAAGTCGATTTTTTATTAAATTTATTAAAAATAAAATATTTCATTGATTATTTCAAATTAAGTTAAGTTTTAATAGGTGAGGTTAGTTTACCCAAATTTAGCGTGGATTATGTAAGGTTATTGTGATATTCACAAAATATGTACAATTTTAAATAACCCAACCGGCGTTTTATTTCCGGTCATATGCCGAGTACATATATATATAAATCGCACATGACCTAAAAATATGACGTACTTTTGTGTATATAAATCAAATCGGGTATGAGATTATTGTCCGTTTAAGGTTTATTTACATAACTAACCCCTTTACAATTATTTTACGTCATAAATGTTGTTGTCAGCTGTTCTTTGTTGCGTGTCATTTACGTTTAACCCTTTTAATCCAAAACAAATTGCGTTTAAGCCATTTTACATGCCAAACCCTGAACTGACCCTTAAACCCAACATTTCTGACTGTAGCTTAACAGCAAAACGCTGCTATTCCTTGTACAAAAGGTAGTGGTAACTTAAGACATTACGCTAGGGGGAATTAAGGGAAAGAGAGAAGGGAGACTGCTCAGTGCACACTAAAGTTGGATTAAGGTTTTACCTGGGGTTGGGATTAGTGTTTAGGGCAGGGTTAGAATTAGTTTTCATAGTCTAGCTGTTTCCCTCCTTCCCTCTTATAGTTTTGGCCATTATGCTATATTCTGTTTTAGCTTTTAACTGTAGCTTACTAAGCGTCTAATGAGTTAAATTGTGGTTAATTAATTGTTGTTCATTTATTTCTTCTGCGTCTTTTGCTGTTTCTATCTAATGATTTATTCTAATTTTCTGTTTTTGTTTATCTTAGACGAAAAAAAGAAAAAAATAAACTACAAAGCCAGTCCGCAATACCCAATATAACCAATTCATTACGATCAGCAATATTTATGGAACAATAGAAAGTATATACCCACTGTTATAATATCAAATCTGTTAACATTTTGAAGTTTTACATTTCGTTAAAAAAAACATCAGATTTAGTTGCTACGTCTGGTTAATACTTCTGCAAGTCTAGCATTGATCGTATCTGTTCAACTATTTCGCTTTATTAGTTATGGACTTTGCACCTAAGGCTTTAACAAACGTCTCGCTTGGTTAATTAGGCCTACACTACCTTCATCAATTTTAATACTTTGCTAGGCCTAAGTAAACGTGCAAGTCGTATTACCACACAACTACCACAGCATTATGTTTTGCACAGCTAGCCTATGTTATGTTCAGCAAAAATTATTCAATTGAATCGTTTCTGGTCACGCTTCACTGACCGAGTGACGAATCGCAAAAAAACGTCACTCGCCCCCACGCTGCTGACCAAAAAATATCAACGAAAATATATGTGGTGGCAAAGGGTCAACAGTAGAAGGAGGGAAGTAGGAAACTACACCTGCCCCAAACACTAATTTGTAATTGTGGGAACATAAGTTGTCGCACTGGAAGTGTTGGTTCAGTTTGCGACTTATTTTACGGTAATGCGAATAACACTGACCGACCATATACGGTCGTGTGGCCGAATGGTTAAAGCGACCGATACATATACAGACTCTTATACAAAAAAACAGTCATAGTGACGAACCCATCCACGGGTTCGAAATTTGGCTCGTTAAAAAATAAAAAAATCTTAACTTAAGAACTAATCTCCAACCCTATGTTTAAAACTAACTAATGCTCTAATCGTCGCCCTACGGGCTAGTTTGGTGGTTTAGTGCGACACCTTTCGAACGAAACATTGCAGGTTCAAAACTAGTCGCTAGATAGTCTGTTAAGTCCTTGGGAAATGTACTTAACTTCATGTTTATTCCAGTGAATGGAAAAACCAAGGGGATTACCACACGGGTAATCGTCAGATCACCTCGCGCCCATCTTCGTGTTACCGGAGCTATTGCAGTGTGTTGTGTATGATTCACACGTTCCTTCAATTTGCTAGAACCCAATATTCCACTGGGTTCAGTCAATGTCCCTAAAGTGCCTTGCCCAAGTACACGACAGACCAGCTAGCGACCAGCTTCGCACCTGCAACCTTTCGTATGAAAGGCGACGCACTAAACCGCCAAACTAACCGACCGGACCATAGTCAGCAATAGACTGCTGTTTAAAATGCGTTTTCAGCATCAAAAATTAGTAAAATATTTATTAATAATATATTCACTAATCAATAAACCTGTCGATTTAACTTTGATATTCATATAGCAATTTGTCGTATATGTACGCCAAATCAATTTCGTTTGGTTTTGATTAAATTTTAATCGCCTAATATTGTTCTTTCACCTAGGTTTGGCGGCCGCGTCCGCTATATTTATTAATTTGAAGCCTTTTTTTATTTACCGACCTGTTTTAACGACTGTTCGTTTTCCCGCCTTTTTCCGTTCCTGTATCGTGATTAGATTCGTTTGCCATTTTTAAAAACTGGGGCAAAAATGAATAAACTAAACAAAACTAAACTTTTGGATCAACTTTCGAAATTTCTCTGACTTTCTAAAGACTGTGAATGCCTGTAGAACGAGCAATGGGAGATACAAACAGATGGTTATATATTTCCGGAAACTCGGCTGTGAGCTGAAGACTATTGCTTGTGTATAAGCCACTATACCACGGAGATAAACATGTTTATCCTATCAAATTAAAAGACTCGGTCATATTTTTTAATGAAAGAAACATTTTGGGGGTAATATTAGGAAAAAAAAACATTTTTTTGTCAGACTTTCCCCCTTAGACCAAAAAAGTCATTAAATGAAAGAAAACTTTACTTAAAAATTTTAAATTTAAAGTTACGTTTACTTTTGCTGTTTTCAAAAGGTATATCATATAGCTTTCCAACGAGACCAAACTTTAGTAGTTTCGACCGGAAATTTTGGATATTTTTTTATTTAGAATAAAAACATGTCAAAAAAGACAAATTTGTACGTTTCAAGGGACAAATAAACCCAACAGCAGTTGGAGTATAAGGGCTCTTTATTAGGAAATTCGATATAGGTTATAGCACGAATGATATTTAATCTGTAGGTTATTGATTAGATGTCCTCGCTAACAATGATAAACGATTTCACTAAAATTAAATCGTTTAGAATACTGAATCAACTAAATAGGGAAAAACTAAAAGGATGGAAAGCGGGAAGAAGGAAAACTGCACACTAAAATGAAGATAATGACATTAGAGTTAGTTTTAAACATGGGGTTGGAGTTAGGGTTAGTTCTGGGGTTAAAATTAGTGTTTAGGTCTGGGTTTAAATATGTTTTCGATAATTTCAGTGAGCAGTTTCCCTCCTTTCCTCCCTTCCCCCTTTCCTACTTTCAGTGTTGCCCAACAAAATAACAAAAGAAATCGTTCTACGACATTTCATGTACATGTTTATTAAGCGACATATTTCACATCATTAGTTGAGCGAGTTGATTGTTGCGTGAAAACAGATTTTTGTGACGTCATTCCAGCAACAGTTCCATCTACGACAGCTGTACCTGAACATAAAATTATGTATTACTTTCCAAAAATAGGAAAACAATATAAAATAATGCATAGACGTGTGGTCAAATGGTTACGCCTCCGATACATATAAAGACTCCTGTACAAAATCTTGTAAAACTTGGCTCGATTAAAAGAAACAATATAGAAATTTAAATCGTTATGTTACACTGCATATGCACAATTGGCATACTTCCATCACATGGCAACTATATTCTTACAAATTTTATTAATGATGTGCATGTTTCATCCTCATGCTGTAGGGGAAAACCCAAGGGGCGTTAGCTCACAATCGGATTACGGGGACAGTGAATGTTATGCGAATTTACCAAGACGTCTCTGTTTATTTAATTTAACCCAATTTGTTTTTGTTTTAAACGGCGTCGGCAAATTTGTTTGCCTAATGACACAACCGAGTTGTTGTTGGATGGCTTGTATAAACCACTGAGCTATATATATATATATTTACGGCGTAGAAAATAAGACTGCAATAATATATTCATGCAAACCCCACATTGAAGTCGAGTGTATTGCATCCTAATTATAGAAATCTAAATCCGACAGATTAGCTTGGTGTTTTAGGGCGTAGCCTTTCCGCCGAAGATTGTAGGATCGAAACTGGTCGCTAGCTAATCGGTTGTGCCATTGGTTAAGGCACTTATTGCTTGAACCTAGTGTAATGATGGGTTCTTCTTAATTGAAGGAACATGTGAATCATACACAACACACTGAAATATCTCCGGTAACCCGACGATGGGCGCGAGATGATCTGACGATTACTCGCGTGTTAACCCCCTTGGTTATTTGGAATAAAAACATGTCAAAAAAGACAAATTTGTACATTACATCTCGTTTTTAAAGGGGCAAAAAATCCTTAAATGCAAAAAAACTTCAACAGCAGTTTAAGGGGAAGTTACAACTGTACAGCAATTTATACAACAAGCGTTTAATGAAGTTTAAGCTGAAACTTGTTCTATTCTTCATTTAATCTACTCAGAGCATGAGGGCTCTTTATTAGGAAATAAGATATATGTTATCGCACGAATGATATCTGATCTTTAGGTTACTGATTAGATGTCCTTGCTAGCAATGATAAACGATTTCACTAAAATTAAATCGTTCAGAATACAGAATCAACAAAATAGGGGAAAACTAAAAGGACGGAAAAGCGGGAAGAAGGAAAACTACACACTAAAATGAAGATTATGACATTAGAGTTAGTTTTAAACATGGGGTTGGAGTTAGGGTTAGTTCTGGGGTTAAAATTAGTGTTTAGGTCTGGGTTTAAATTAGTTTTCGGGAATTTCAGTGATCAGTTTCCCTCCTTCCCTCCTTCCCGCTTTCCCTCCTTGCCCAACAAAATAACAAAAGAAATCGTTCCACGACAGTTTAAGTGGAGGTTTATGTACATGTTTATTAACGACATATTTCATATCATTAGTTGAGCGAGTTGATTGTTGCGTGAAAACAGATTTTTGTGACGTCATTCCAGCAACAGTTCCATCTACGACAGCTGTACCTGAACATGAAATTATGTATTATTTTCCAAAAATAGAAAAACAATATAAAATAATGCATAGACGTGTGGCCAAATGGTTACGCCTCCGATACATATAAAGACTTCTGTACAAAATCTTGTGAAACTTGGCTCGATTAAAAGAAACAATATAGAAATTTAAACCGTTATGTTACACTGCATATGCACAATTGGCATACTTCCATCACATGGCAACTATATTCTTACAAATTTTATTAATGATGTGCATGTTTCATCCTTATGTAGGGGAATACCAAGGGGCGTTAGCTCACAATCGGATTACGGGGACAGTGAATGTTATGCGAATTGACCAAGACGTCTCTGCTTTTATTATTTTAACCCAATTTATTTCTGTTTTAAACGGCGTCGGCAAATTGGTTTGCCTAATGACATAACCGAGTTAGTATAGGATGGTTTCCATACAGCATCCTTTCGGCTAAAGGCTGGCGCTCTCAACTCAACCACTGAGCTATATATACGGCGTAGAAAAGAAGACTGCAATAATATATTAATACAAAACCCACATTGAAATCGAGTAACGTGTATTGCATCCTAATTATAGAAATCTAAATCCGACATATACTAGCTTGGTGTTTTAGGGCGTTGCCTTTACGCCGAAAATTGTAGGATCGAAACTAGTCGATAGCTAATCGGTTGTGTACTTGGGCAAGGTACTTATCGCTTGATCCTAGTGTAATGATGGGTTCTACCAAATTAAAAGAACGTGTGAATCATACACAACACACTGCAATAGCTCCGGTAACCCGACGGCGGGTGCGAGCTGACGATTGCTCGTGTGATAACGCCCTTGCGTTGTTCCATTCATGGAAATAAACATAAATTATATCATAATAAAATATTGCATGTCCCGGGTGTTTCCAAACTTACTTTGTCGCGTTGTTCCCGCATCGATTCCACGACTTTGTTGCGTCACACATCTTCGTGTATTTTCGCTTCGGTTTGAAAAGATAACCCCCGATGTAGCGTCGATCTGAGACGCGAAGTATTAGTTGTTACACTTTTAGGCAGGATTCTCAGTAGTCTGCAGCTCTTACCGATATATGTATAACATGCTTGTATTAATTTAAGCAGCATAAAATCGCAACTGACTTTAATAATGCAACGGTAATATAAAAGCAAATAGGCGGTAAGGTCTTACGGTATTTGGCGGTTTTATAGATAACGATAAATGCGAGAGGTAGTTATTGCCAAAAAGTTGATTACTAGGGCATCGTTAAGTAATCAGCGCACGCACCAAAATCACGTACCAAAATCTAACATTAGTAAATGATATAAAAATAAAAATCACTTTTACTAAACCTGGAATTAAACTACAAAATAAAAAAAAATGCGCGAGGTACTCTGACGATTGCCCGTGTGTTAATCTCCTTGGTTTTCCCACTCACGGGGATAAACATGAATATTCTATCCATCAAATTTTACTCACTGATTCCGTATCCCGCTAGGTTGTCCTTTATGTACACTGCGATGAAAAACGATTAACATTTAAACGAGAATCCTATTAAGCTTAGTAAACATAGCACAGTTTCAGGACAGGTTTTAAGCTGTGATTGATGGCAAATTGTGTAACACCATCGTTTCACCTTAGTGGCGTTTTATTGCATTAAATAAATTGGGAAAACGCACACAAACATTAGCAGATTATGCGAGTTGAAATCACTGGATTAAAAAAAGGGCGAAATAATTAATAAATAAATCATTATAAGAGAAAAAAATACTTTAAATTGTTTAAATAAAAACATTTTGTTGGAGTTTTCGTAATTTATTCTTTAAAAACAACCTGATATATTTCTGCTA
This sequence comes from Ciona savignyi, assembly GCA_000149265.1. NCBI lineage: Eukaryota > Metazoa > Chordata > Ascidiacea > Phlebobranchia > Cionidae > Ciona > Ciona savignyi. Next base: position 49,915 of record CH000198.1, on the reverse strand, counting down.
AGAACCCCATTACGCTTAGAGCTAGCATTATAAGATTAAACACTTACGTTTCAACAATCGGTTGATGTAACTGTCTCCCAGTACACTACTGAGCGCGAGGTGACCGTACCCAGTACCAGAAGTGTCAAGATCTGTAATATTGTACGTTGGTCTAATGGTTAGCGAAGGGTTAATTTCCATAGTTTTGGTTAGCAGATTCCGCACTGTGTGACTTTCTGATAAACTCAAATAAACAACAAAAAATCACCCCAGATAAATCCGCGCTGGGTGATGTACACAATACTTCAAATCCAAGCTCGTCTTAGCCTTAATGCAGACATGGTTTTAACAAGCACGCCTTACTTAGTTTAAGTTTAACTGCGCTATAAGCCCAAGCTAGCCTCGCTCAGCCTCAATAGAGGCATAGTTTTTGCAGTGATGGATTCAAAGAACAGGTTCTCTTTTGTATCGTACTTAATAACAACGCGTTCCCTAAAATGTCTAATGTCTGTAAAAAAGCAAGAATCAGATCGGTGGTTATCCCGACGTTCCAAGAACGGGTTTGACCGAACCTATTGAACCCCATCACTGGCTATATGCTTCCTACTTACTTGAAATCCATGAAGCAATAGCAAGGTTACGATCAATCTGGTTGTTCCCCAACAGTGAATACAGGTTGAGGGTCTGGTCTCGAGGGGTTTGTTGTCGATTGCGCCAAATCTGGGGTTTCTTGGTTGGATGGCCGAGTGATAATGTGTTTCCTGCATAAGGTTAAATTGACTGCAAAATTTAAGATATATCTATTTTTATCTGAGGATAAAATACCGCAGGCATTGAAACTACGTCGCCGAGCCGGCAAAGTGTTTTTTTTTACAAAAGCGAAATATTTTTATTGACGGATCGAAAAATGTTAAGTGTTCTTATGGGCCATCGTAGGTTGAAAGCTAACGTAAGCTTTTGTCTTACAACGTACTTCGTGTCTGGATATTTACACTAAGTTGTCACAAATTACCTGATCTATAGCATCTCATTGTGGAGGTGGAAATGGCTCCTGTGTCGAAACAGCAGTTCCTATGACGTAATAAAATGTATTCTTTCGTCCAAAGTAACAACAGACGACTACTCACATAGCTTCACAGGCACTTTTATCCTCCGTTCCTGTTCCACAGCGTTTTCGCGAAATAAAAGAAATCCCGCATGATTTCTTTGGAGCAGCTGATACTACTGACCAGGCACATACAATAACCGCTAAATATTGAAATAACATCGCTACTCTTCGACTGAAGCTAGCACCGACAAAGCTAGGAACAAATGATTAGTATTAAGGTACCACGATAGAGGCGAATATATATAGAAACGCCCGAGTATTCTAAGAAAAAGGTCAGGAGGAAATTCACCAAATAACCTACCCCTGTTTCGCCCCCAGGCGCTTCTAGAAGAGAGCAATAATAGATAAACATTAATCTTCTGCCAGCTGTTTACAGCTGGGTGGGCGTTGTCATTTTTACAATTGCAACTTGTCAATTTTAGAAAGAAGAGATTGCCATAGAACCAGGTTAGAAAATATTAAGTATTTAACACAACTGTATCGCCGGGTTGGTGTTATGAAGTTGTGAATGTAATGGATATTCCAGTCCTTTTCCATCTACAACTTTGTCGCCCGGACATTGTTTTAAACGGTTTGGTCTCTTAATAAGGTAATTAAAATTTACTGTCCTGTGGTATCAAATGCCCTATCAAAATGATTATCCAATAATAAATACAATAATCAACATCTGCAACCTGCAACTCTATGCTCAAGCAAGTCCCGCAAAAAGTAGGTCAGCTTATCACCGAGTGACAGGTAGTTAAGCACGCTTAAACAACGTTGATTTTGTGGCACAAAAAAGGTGATTTTTCCGCTGCACATAAAAAAATTGTCGCTTTTCGATTGATGTGCCTAAAGAGTTTTTGTATCGTTACGCCTTTAATGTGTCGCCCTTGGGCCACAAAACAAACGATTAAAACAACATATTATCATTAAGCCAAGTTCAAGATCAAATAACTTGTTTAATATTAAATATAATCCGTTCAGGACTTTAAAATCATCAAGTTATAGTTACTTGGGCAAGACTAAACTAGTTCTTGAACAAAACAAATATTTTTATTGATCTTTTATACATAAACACTTAATTTTTTTAATTCTTTGTTAATGTGGGAAAGGGACCCTTAAGTGAATAAATTTTCAAGGTTTTGAATGATGTTGCATTTGACGAATGGCTTCGGTCGTGTTTTATGCATTTACGATCCCGAATATTTATGTTGCGTGTCTAAATTTCGACCACTATTTATCACCGTCATTACTAATTGCCCTTAGTGATGAAGGATTAGAAAATTGCTCATCAAACCCCAGGCATAAAACTATAAAAATCATCAGTCAACCCTGGGCAATAGAAGATCCATAGTTTACCGTTGCCTTGATATGTAATTCGATTCTTTGTTAGAAGGTTTTTTAGCATCATGATTTTAACGGCTGCTTTTATAAATAATTAATATAACACTTGTATTTAGAATATATGTCGGTTTATGTCACGTCTTCTGTTGGATGGATATATTCTTGCCATTCTGCCAATGCTGTAATTAGTTCTTTAAAAATTAAATTCAAACCTTTTATCACCTACACCGAATCAATGATTCTGTTCATCCCACATACTCAACTTTATTGAAATTACGTAGCAGAGCTTGTTATTTTATGGTTTTAGATTCGCTTTGGGTTTATTTAGATTTTAGTTATCCGATTCCGGATCGAATCGGGTTTTACGCTTAAGTTCGGGCGGTACCAGTTTGGACAAAACAACCGTACTTACTATTGTATTTACTATATTTATTAAATTATATCTTTTTTAAATGACCTGTTTTAACGACTGTTCGTTTTGCCGTCTTTTCCTGTTCCTGTGTCGTTATTTTATTCGCTGGTCATTTTTAAATACTCAGTCAAAAAAATGAATAAACTAAACTAAAGGCTCCAAATAACGGGTTTTAGGGTTTATTTTCTTTTTCGAATAAGGCGAATCAACGTACAACTTGATATAAAATTTCGGGTTTGTGTTGATTCTAACTTACATTAGGTCATTTGGATACGTTTCGTTCGACTTCTCGATTTAAATTGGGTGAAAGAATCTAAGTTTTACCTATGCATATATAAATGAGCTATAACTATAGTCGTTTCGCCTGTAAAGATGACGTGTGGAATTTTCAATACATATATATTGTTATTTTTATCTACGTTATTAAAACTAAAGGTGGAATCGGCCCTAATAGAGGTACATGCGTTTAGTGCGAGGTAATTAAGTGCAATCTGTCTGACAAATTGTTTACAAAACGGCTCTTAAAGTCCGTAAATCCGTTTAGCTTATACACAAGTCAATAATAAACAAGTCAGTTTTAAAAGATGTACATTTTAGAAAAAAATGACTTCGTAGCAAATTGGTAAATATAATTTCTAACTATTTTAACTTTACAATTATCTATTTCGTAATCCAGCTATGTTGGCCTACTGCCATGGCCTCCATGTTATTTTACGGATTCGTACTATCTTTGAATAAACTTTAATAAATAACCAAACTACTCCAATAATTGCTTTTTAATTTTGGATTATGAGGCATTTAGGAATTCTGTATTATATACGTTGACGATATGAATGGGTACTAATGTAGTGGCGGGATTCAAATTTTTAAGAACAGGTTTATTTTTGTATCGTACTTACAAACAACAGGTTCCCTAATTAGTCTAATGTCCGTAAAAAAGTAAGAATCGGATCGGTGATTATCCCGACGTTCCAATAATGGGTTCGACCGAACCTATGCAAACCTCTTGAATCCCATTACTGGTTCTAATGTTTATATCTGTGGGTGAGAATATACACACACAAAGGTCATTTAACAGTGCCATACTGTTTGTATTCAACCCATTAAACACCTTGATTAATGAACAGTATTTTTATAAGCAGGATAAGTTTCGAACCCATGATGGGCTAGTCACTAAGCTTGCTTTTAAGTACAAATCAGTATATATATATCGGTCGCATTAATCATTCGGCCATGTTTTTTCTACCGGTATTAATTTCAAATAGGTTCGTTGCTAAGACCGTTTTTTTATATGTAAGTCGGTATATGTATCGGCCGCGATATCCATAAGGCCACACCGCAGTACCATTCGGCCATGTTTTTTTTATTTAAGTTTTGCACCTATAATGGGCTCGCCACTAGGACCGTTTAAGAGATTTCGTCGTGAACCGATGAGAGCGACCGATTCATCTACGAAATTCTATGTTTAAACGTTCATAGTGACAAAGTCAATTACAAAATATGAAAAGCTCTTTTCACAGTCTCCTGTTTTTTTTATGTGTTCCAACGTTAAAGAAGGGGTGAATCTTCAACATTATTATTTTACAGTATGTTGGCACCGTATTTTGTGGCTTTCTTCTTCAATCGACCACACACCTAAAGCAGTAAAGATTTTGCTTCTAGGCAATGGAAGGTCGAACTATTGTATCGTTTGCAAATTATAATGACTAACTACTTTTGATAATTGTTACGAATAATAGTGCTTCCAATTAAATGACCAATTTGGCTCGAGCTATTGTTTAATGTTGTAACTTTTTTCCTTCTCACTTTAAATGCGCGTTGCCCTTTTCTGTGCAACAGAGTTTCAGATACCGAAGAACCTGTAGGAGTGCATTGCGTATCGGGTGCTTCGTGTTGAAATTAATGGTTTTGAACGTTGAAATGTGTTTTCTCTTATCTATAGATACGTCGACTAAGTAAAAGGATTAGTTAAGGTAATGTCTGTTAACTTCCTTGCCACAATTCGATATAGAGGGCTCGAAATTTTTTTTGGTTCGAATTCTTCCCATTTCGACTGTTGTCCGACCTAATTTCCCAATAACTTGTTGTAAATATATTTGTAATATGTTGTGTTTTTAACCAACGACACTACATAGTATTACTATTTTCCTTAAATCTCTAGATGTAAAGGTAAAAAGGTCTATAAGATGATTCACAGACAAAATCATTAAAATGAGTATACTATTTCTATAGAATCAGCTGGTTTTACTGTAACGAAGAAAAGTAACAATTTCGTGTTTACGGTTTAATTAGAAAAATAACAAAGTTTGTTGAAACTGTTTTTATACTAGTTTTTAAACTATTATATTAATAATACAAAAGTTTTAATGCAAATTAAGATATGAGCTTCACAAAAGGTCCACAAACCCCGGAAGCAAGAGAGAGGTAAATGTTTTGTATTATAAGCTTGCATTATTATGGAGATACTTGGTAAATGTTTTGTATTATAAGCTTCACATTATTATGGAGATACTTGATGCGTTAACGAAACAGAAGTACTACAAATGACTCGATGACTATTACTACTTATGTTTTCAATGTAGTAATTTATTTTTGGGAGAAAAAAATAATTTTAAAGATGTACACATATTATTACCAGGCTTTTTATATTTTAAACCACACATACCTGTGAAAAATCAATTTTTTTCACATACAGAAAACCAAAATAATAAAGAGTTATTTTTATTCTGTGAACAGAGAAGCACAATCGAAGTTTATCGAAGATTCGGTCCAAAAGGTGCAGAAATATTTCGGGCTCTTGTGCAATGAAATCGGTGGAATTTGCAGGAAAAATGGGCGACTACGTGATAAATATGATGACTTTGCGAAGGTTGGTTAGCTGTGTTTTTATGTACTGTTATATCAGCAAATTTATATTTGTTTTATTATAAATTGCCACTATGCAAAATATACCCGATTTGGGCTAGATATTGTAAAGAAAAAGTAATTGATAAAAAATTGTATGCCCATAAAATACATTTTTTGCTACAAACAGGCAAAATTAGTTTTGATTAAAATTGATGAATACCACAAAGTAGTTCTAACAGCCGCTTAATTGTCATATTGCCAATTATCATGGTGGTCTGGATCTTGTTACAATAAATTAATGCAAGTATATGTTGTAGATATGCAGCACCTGTTTACCTTTTAAAATACCGATTCCCTGTTACAACGAATGTTTTGTCAATATTATATGCTACATAATGAAAACTTATATGCCTACATTTTTTATGTCCTTAAATGTTTTAAATATATTGGGTATCTGTTTTTTTCTGCAGACTTTCATGGAGTATGCCAATACTGAACAAGGCCCTTTGAAAGCTAAACTCACTAGTTTCTCTGAAAACGTTTCCGCCATTCAAGACTACAGGCAAGCACAGGTAAAACACCCAAAAACAAACGCATAATCCCAACTAATACAGATAAAAGTGATTTTTTTAAATAGCTTTTATCAAAATAGTAATTTTATAGGAAGGTTAGTGACACATTTCAAGTGATTTATGTCACATCAAGTGTTGAGCAACAGTGGTCTACGTTATATGTCTAGCTAGATCACTTTGAATCCGGGGCAAACATTATTTCATTCTTAGACTGGCGGGCCAAGTGATTAAGGCGCAACTCACAGTTTGTCGCTGTTGATAAAAACATTAAACTAAGAAATATGATACATTAGTGGTTAAAACCTGAAATCATTGTTACACCAAGCGACATACAAATATAGCTGTGACATCACTAATTACTCATCTGACAGGCCAAAAATGGCCGATGGGCTGGGTTAGACCTGAGGGGCTGGTTTTTGCCCAGGCCTGGTTTAGATTATATTTTAAGTTAAAGCATTTTAAAACAGAATCCTTTTTTACTCTGCTTTGTTTAGTGATTCCAATATTATTGCTCAAAAGTTCCTTTTATATCCAGATAGAACGTATGGAAGGCAAAGTACTGACACCATTAACAACATACGGTAAAGAATGCAAGCATACTCAGGTATTTACATTTACCCTAAAACTTCTATCAGTCATGTCATAAAATGGCTTGGGTAATTAATGTGTCTTGTAAATAATTGTGAGAAGTTTCACTCAGGTTTTTTAACCTCTGTTTCTCCTTTGCATAAATCTCTCTCTCTCTCTCTGTACTAAGCACCTTTAGTGTCTTGTTCAAATAGAATCAGCCTAGATAGATAGACAAATATGTATTTGTCATTTAAAAAGCTAAGTGACTTGGTTATTGTTCCATTTGCTGAAATCTACACACAATAATACTTAGTTACCATACAAACAAAGCGTTGGAAAATTATCAGTTTTAATGTTGATGCGTTATCTTTTTTCTTGGATGAAAAGTTGTTGATGTATATTTGTATTGATCGTCATGTGCAATTGACATGAAGTGGTTTAAATAGAATCCTCATCAAGCATGTTCCACAGACCGATTTAAACACTTCGTTTAAAGCAAGAAATCGTGAAGTGAAACAACAACAACAAGTTGAAACTCTTCGCAACAAATCACCTCACGATCGACACACGATTGTGAGTTTTAGGATAGGATATTCATGTTTGGCTCTGTGAATGGGAAAACCAAGGTGGTTAACACACAGGCAATCGTCAGATCACCTCGCGCCCATCGTCGGGTTACCGAAGCTATTGCAGTGTGTTATGTATGACTCACACATTTCTTCGATTTGGTAAACATCATTAATCCACTGGTTTAAATGCCTTGCCCAAGGACACAACCGACTAGCTAGCAATCTGTTTCGAACCTGCAACCTTTTAGTTGAAAGGTGCCGCACTAAACCACCAGATTAACCGGTTGAAAATATTCCACCAACAGACACAAGCAGAGGCTGAACTACAACGACGAACGGTTGACGTTGCAAGAACGACCCAAGCACTCGCTGACACAATCGATAAGTTCGAAAAAAAGAAAATCCAGGATTTAAAGGTTTTTTGGGAGTTAGGCGGTTCCGTTTATAATTTTTTATTTTGAACTCTTACATATTTTTAACTTCTGAACGTTGATAACCATAGATGTGCTTCACAGTAATAAATTATTATTTTCTGATTTAAAATGTTAAACTCTTTATTAGTTAATACATAAGTGTTCAAATGGTGACTTCTTTATTGTCTTAGTACGATTGAATTTTGGGTTAATAGTAAACAAGATAAATCATAAAAAAACATAACAAAGCAGTTTAAAATGATATCACACTTCACACAGCCTGGAAAATCGACCGTTATCAAATATCAACAATTAGCTCGATGAGTAATTGGTGCCATTTTAGCCGAAGGGTTGCAGATTTAAGACTGATGGCTAGTTAGTTGGTTGTTCTTGGGCTTAGCGGACATTGCCTGAACCCAGCGGATTAATGGGTTCTACCAAATTGAAGGAACGTGTGTATCATACACAACACACTGCAATATCACCAGTAACCCGACAATAGGCACTGGGTAATTTGACCATTGTCTTTGTGATTACACCTTGTGTTTTCTCATTCATGAGGATAAACATGAATATCCTTTCCTTTCATTCACTTAATAAATCTTGTTTTCTAATTTCTTCAAATAAAATTTCAAAAATTGCATTTTTTGTTGCAGAAAATATTTTCCGAGTTTGTCAAAGTTGAGATGTTGTTCCACGCCAAAGCGTTGGAATTATACAGCGCTACTTATAATGAGCTGCAAACCGTCGATGAGGAAGAACACATTGAGGTAAATGCATGTGATATGGCTGTCTGTGGAAATTATGGCTTTCAGTAGCGGGTTCAGGCAATGTCAGTTAAGTGCCTTGACCAAGGACACAACCAGCTAGCTAGCGACCAGTTTTGAACCTTAACCATTCAGTTAAGAACATCACACTAAACCACCAGACTAATCGGTCGGATTTCCCACTCGCGCAGATAAACATGAATATCCTATGTTATTTTCCCAAAAGGGTGTAATTAAGTCATCCAATGCTCACTCCCTGTTCCCCCCAACCTCCAGTTGTTCCGGAACAATCTACGTCCAACCTCCACTTTGAAGGATCGACTCGACATCGCGCAATCGAACCTCGACTCGACATCTGCGCTCGATAACGAGCGGAAACCAACCGTTACGCAGAGAACCAGGACTGCGCTCCGCGATACAACACTTAGTCATCATAACCAACAGGATCATCGGTACGTATCCCACCCTCATTCGTTGTACTATCTAAATACATTAACAGTTTAGTATACCTCTAACAGGAGTCTCATACTTATTCTATCTAAATTCACAAACAGTTTTTTAGCATGTGTTGCAATACAACTGATAACTATAACATATTCCCTAAATCTCAAAGAAAGTATGCAAAAAGTTGTGTTTTGTTTTATGTGGTGATATTTTATCATTGTATTTTGTTTTAAATTACATATTTAAATGATCTTTTAAATGGCATCATTGAATTATGAATAAAAATACAATTGCCATTCAAAATTACCCATGTACTTTAAGTGTTTTTTCATGAATTTAACAAGTACTGGTATAGAATCCTACCCTTTACTTTTTTATTATTGTTTAAGCCTGTTTTTTGTTTCAAATTACATAATTAAATGATCTTTCACATAGCATCATTGAAATATGGTTTTCCCTGGTATACATCAAGTGTTACTACAACATGAATCGTGTTCCATACTATTTGTTTTAACAGTAACAACAATGATGACCCCATATTTTTTTGTAGCATGTGTTGCAATACAACTAATAACTATAATGTATTCCCTAAATCTCAAAGAAAGTATGCATAAAGTTTAGTTTTATATGTTGGTATTACATTATCATTGAACTATGGTATCCACTAGTATACATTCCATGTCATTACGATATGAATCATGTTTCGTCCCATTTGCCCCAACAGCAACGATGATGAAAATGATGATAGTGATGAAGATGATTATGAATCTGAGGAAGACGAAGAAGATTATGATGATGAAACGGAAGACGAGGTGAGTCGTGAGATAGATTTCTTCATAAGATAAATTTTTTATAAACATTTATTTTTTCATTTTTATTTTATTAATTTTTTTATGTGGGTTTGGCGACCACGTCTAATTATACCGAAACTTGATAATTTATTGGTTTTTAGACGTGTTCTAGCGACTGTCCTTTTGCCGTTTTTTTCCAGTTTTCCAAATTTGTATTTAAGGTCCTGCTTCGTGTTTTCATCGTGGAAACAAAAATTAATCTAAACTAGGTCATTGATGTAAACAGATTTTTGTCCCAAGTTGAATTACTAAAAAAATTGAAAAGATTTTAACTGATTAGTGTTAAAATTAAGCAAAAACAAGCAATCAGTTACTGCAAAAATGTGCCAATTCGGAAATTAAACTTTATATCTGTTGTTGTTAGAAATTTAAATAAAACGTTACATTTTGTTTAAATATTACACCTTAGTAGCTTATTATTCTGGCAAAGTGTTAAGGACGGCTTGGATATTCATGTGTTTTCTCCTTAAATGTTACAACACAAGGTTATGAAACTGTTTTGGTTAAAGACGCCGCACTCACCCACAGAGCTAAGGGATATAATCTGTTTAACCTCATTTCAAACTGTCGGTTTGTCCCATCTCATTCAGTGCTTTTAGGTTATTGTGATAATTTAAACGAACCTGTATGGTCCTCACCTTTGGTCCGACAGGCTGGTCTGCTGGTTCAGGGCGTCACTTTTTAGCTAAATCGTTGCAGGTTCGAAACTGGTCGTGTGTTAATTGGTTGTACCCTTGGGCAAGACACTTAACAAACATTGCTTGAACTCGTTGGATCGTCTTAATTATTTACAACACACTGTTATAGTTTCGTTAACCTGACAGTGGGCGCGAGGTGATCTGACGATTGCCCGTGTGTTAACCCCCTTAGTTTCCCATTCACGGGAATAAACATGAATATCCTATCCCTTTTATGATAATTTAAACGGACCTGTCTTCACAAGGACGAAGTCGAAGAGTTAAAGACACCTGAGCCCCGTAGAGCACGGACCAAACCATGGTGAAGAATTAAATCGTATGCAAGGATCAACTGGTTCGGTTTTAGTGTAACTCGTTACATAGTAAAATGTAGCACGACCTGCTTATTCGATATCAATTTGAACCCAAAACGAAACACTTAAGACAAAATTTAATGAAATTAATCAGTTGCAAGTAATGCAGCTTATCTAAGATTTTTCACTGTAATTTACTATGTTTTAATCAAAATTATATTATGGTTTGCCAATTTTTAATCAATTTTAACTAAAATTTTGCCTTGATTGTAAAGCACCCTATTCATTTACTGTGCTCACTTCTTAAGTCGTACCGCACTGTTGTGTAGAATTTTATATCGTGGTTCCCTTTTTGTATTTTGATAATTAGCACCTTTATTTGCTAGTAGTATTTTGTAAACATATATGTGCAAAATAAATTGTATGTTGTACTGAAGCCTTGTTCTTTGCTTTTGTCTAAGTTTTTTACAGGGAAGGTTAAAGATATTCATGTTAATTTGTCCGACAGATTTAGTCTAGTGGTTAAGTGCGTCGCAGAAAATGTTTGAAACTCATTTATTGACCATTGCGACTTGCGAAGCTCTGAACATGCTACCCAGCTTCTTGAATGCCTTCACGTATTCGGAAACGTATATATTTTCTTTTAGCGGGGAAGAGATGCCGATGTGAGCGTTGCCATAGAATATTCATGTTTTCCATTCTTTTACTTATAAAATTATGTACAATAGGATGGGTTCAGACAATGTGCGTTAAGTGCTTTCCCAAGGACACAAATAGAATAGGGTTTGAATGGTAAAAGGGTTGCGAGTAGATATCCGATTTCCAAGCGTAGGATTGCCGGAGCTATGAGCTATTGCACTGTATTCTTTGAACAGTTCTTTAAGTTTTACAAGCCATTTATCCACTAGGTCCAGTCCGACGGGTTAGTCTGGTGGTTTAGTGCGTCGCCTTTTAGCCGAAGGGTTGAAGTTTCGAAACTGGTCGCTTGCTAGTTCGTTGTGTCCTTGGGCAAGGAAGGCACTTAACGGACATTGCCTGAACCCATCTGATTATTGGATTCTACCTAATTGAAGGAGCGTCTATATCATACACAACACATTGCAATAGCTCTGGTAACCCGACGGTGAGCGCGAGGTGATCTGACGATTGCCCGTGTGTTAACCTCCTTGGTTTTCCCATTCACGGGGATAACATGAATATCCTATCCTAGCCTGCAAATATCTGGTTAATTTCAATCCGTAAACATTAGGGCTAAAATACGACGCGCTAACTCACCAAGCTACCAGGACAATAAGTTAAGGTACATTAATAACTTTTAACTAAAATAAATATTAGTAAAGCAATCATCTTATTTAAATAGAATCTGGAAAAACTTTTTATTGTATTCCTTTGTACGATGTTTATGATTTGTTAAAGGGACATCTATGTGTCATCTTTTTATTATAAAGAAATATTTTCTGGTCAGATTTTATGTTTTTGTAAACATAGCCTTATTTTTATACCAGTTAATGATATATTGTAAAATACTGTTTTTTGATTTAATTATGTAAGCGATTTTATTGTTCACTGCAGTAAGGCTCGAATATATTAACGTCAGTCCGGTCAAGAATAATTAAGTGTCATTTGCACAAGTACATTAACATACTTGCGACTTTGCGTTTTAGGTTAAACATATTTCTATTGTTGATACCTGTTAAATGCCAACTGTAGCCTATTTATATATCTTGGTTGTTTATGTATATTTTCACCTATTTTGTCCTATTTATCAGCTTAGCAGTAAGCCAGCCAACACACCGAAAGTCACTTTTGAAAAACAAAAGACATATTTATATACATGACATGCTTTGTGTTTTCGAATTGTTGGTGGTTAACGCTGCAGTGAAAGAAACAAAAAATAAAATTGATTAGCCTATTTCCCTACTGGAAAGTTCGTATGATGCGCCGGATATATCTGGCGTGGCCCACGGACGATTTTTTCGGGAATTGGCGCAGAAAACTCCAAAAATCATGCTGGCGTGGCGTGATTACACTTCCTTTCATTAATGTCAGTATTTTTGATCGTTAAGCTTTATATTTTAAAAGATTTAATTGAAAATGATGCAACTTTAACTTTGTTTGTGGTGGCGCAAATTAGTAAAGCTGGCGTGGCGCAAAATTTAGGTTAAAAAAGGTTGGCACAAAAATCCGGCGCACAGAAAACGAACTTTCCAATAGGGGCCTATTTGACTTAACATGCGAAATAAGTAAATTTACATCATGCTAGTCGCTATAACAAGAGAAATTGTCAAATTTTGTTGTGAAAAGGTACCGTATTATATAATACATAGATTTTTGTTTTTTTTTATTGTTGATTTTATTGACTAGGTATATTTTTTCTTTAAACCTTTTATTATGCTTACCTTTATGTACGCATAGCGCTTTATCTCTGTCGTTAACGTTTAAATATTTATTATTATTTGCATTCTTAGCTATAATATTTTTTATTTTTAAGTGGGGAAAACTAAAAGGAGGGAAAGCGGGAAGGAGGAAAGGAGGGAAACTGCATACCGGTACTAAAATAAAGATTATGACATTAGAGTTAGTTTTAAACAAGGGGTTGGAGTTATGGTTAGTTCTTGGGTTAAGAGTAGTGTTTAGGGCAGGGTTTAAATTAGTTTTCTTAGTTTAAGTAAACAGTTTCCTGCTTTCCCCCCTTCCCTCCCTATAGTGTTAACCTTTTTATCCTTATTGCTTCTCTTGAAGAAGTAGGTTTGAAGACAAGTTAACCCTTGTTCAGTTTTATAGGTGCTTTTCTAAATTTTAGTTATTATTTTATATTATGATTCCCATTATATTTTGTGTGTAATAATGTAACTTAAAATTTGAATAAATGTATCGTGCCTCCCAAAGCTATTGCAGTGTGTAAATTAAATGGACACACTGTCCCATTTTTATTCAATCCATTATAGCGGTAAATTTAAACCACTGGGTTTAGACAATGTATGCTTACTGCCTTGCTGCAGAACTTAACCAATCTGCTACTTATTGGCTAATTGACAGTATAATACATTTATGTGGTATTTAAAACAAAATGGTAGTAAATGTATATAGACCACAATCACAACGGTAGAAATAATTAATTAGGCAAAATACCCCGAAAACTCTAAGGCATTAGGAAAGCTTACTGCTTGTCTCTTTGAGTTGTTTCTTTTGAATAATCATTGTCGTATATGATTCTTTGTTTAACTTTATCATTCATTTTCTGACAATCTCCATGTATAAATTTAGATATTCCCACCATTTGTTAGGCAAATGACACATCAATTCGTCATGTTCAGCCTAATAAGGGTTTAAACTGCTTTACCTTTCAGCTAAAAGGTTGTAGGATTAAAAGTGGTCAATTGCTAGTTGTGGGCAAGGCTCTTAGCGAACATTGTTTAAAACCAGTGAATTAATAGGTTGTAATAAAACTGAAAGAATGTCTAAATCATACAATACAATGCACTAGCTTTGGTAGTCTAACGATGGATAACGTCCAGTATGTTTTCCCGTTCCCAGGGATAAAACATGAATATCCTATTCATTAAAGTGATTACTAACTTAAAAACTTAGTAATTGTTAAAGTGTGAGTAACTAGTTTCAGAAGCCAAGTCTTAACCATGGAAATATTTCAGATGAATACATACTAGGGTTTTCTATGGGTTAAAACAGGAATGGATTATCACTCTAATCACATACTCATTGAAATGTAAAGATGAGTCGACAGTCATCTAACATTGGAAATGACAGGTAAGCTGTATTTCTATCATTTAATAGATCTTTTTAACAAATAATATCATCATGGGGCTAATATGCACAGTTTAAGTACCTGGACTGATGCCTTGTTTAAAGTTGTAATTGTATGTAGGGAATCTGCAATTACAGTAGCTAATGTTCGACCAGTTAATTGGGTGGCTTAGTGCAACTCAGCGAAACTGGTCGCTAGCTAGTTGGTTGTATCCTTAGGCAAGGCACTTTATAGACATTGTCTGAACTGAGCGAATTAATGGATTCCATCAAATTGAAGGAACATGTGAATCACACACAACACACTGCAATAGCTCCGGTAACCTGTTTCCCATTCAAAGGAATAAACATGAATATCCTGTCCTAGCTGCGTTTATAAGCAGTGGCTTGTAGATCAAACATGCACACTTTCATTATTGCTGTCTACCTTCCCCTATAGTACTCGTATGACCACATTATAACTTGCTTATTGGGTACCATTTGTTTGTCCTGCAGACCGGGATGTCCTTATTCAAAGTAATTGAATGTTTAGAATATTCTAAAATAAATAATTTTGAATCTAGAATATTAAACTCCTATAAAAAGACACTTGTATAAAAACATTTTCATACTAATTTAATGTAAAAAAATAATATTGCATACCGGTACATTTCATAAAACAACTGAAAATTTTAATTATAATCGTTATTATTGTTAAATAAATCGAAATTTCACCACTCAGTAGACTTTTAAGTCAAAATTATTTAATTAAAACTTGTTTTAAATTGTTAGAATAAAAAATATAGATATATTTGGGTGTATACGTCATAATTGGTTTAGCACCTAGAGTACCAGCAACACCTACCCTTTCTTTTATTGTTATTAATATTATAATAGTGAATTAATTATACCTGCCAATATGAAAATGTCAAAACAAACATTTTGTTTAATATAGGTTTATACTTTTATTTGGCATTTTTATTGATTTTGTCATTACTAATAAGTATTAAATAATTTGTTCACAGGTATTATTACTACATTTCTCTGTTGTGCAGCATATTAAACTATTGTTTTG
>CH000198.1:1158-29986 GCA_000149265.1 Ciona savignyi | reverse complement strand
TCCGACTGCAGGCATAATGTACTCTGAGCTGTGCATGTTATAACCAGTGTTATTGTCTACCGACGGGAATTAAAATGAGTATCTACACTAAAAACAATAAAGCCAATTTTACAGCCTATGAAGTAATAAGATATAATTATCAACAAATATGACAGTAGATAAAAAACGAAATTTCTGCAAAATGTCCAACTATTCGGTTTTCCGCACTCTTCCATAATACATGTCTGACCATTTAGTCTGGTGGGTTAGTGCCACAGCTTTCAACTGAAAGGTTGCTGGTACAAAACTGGTCTCCATCGATTCAGTTGTGTCCTTGGGCAAGGCACTTTACGGACATTGCCTGAACCCAGCGGATTAATGGGTTCTACCAAATTGAAGGAAGTGTCTATCATATACAACATGCTGCAATAGCTCCGGTAAGGTGATCTGACCATTGCCCGTGTGTTAACCCCCTTGGTTTTCCCATTCACGGGAATAAACATGAATATCCTATCCTATTCTTTCCTACACAACTATTCAGTTTCTTCACACTTCCATAGGTTGGAACTTAACGGTCCGAAACGAAGGTTAACTTGGGAAGCGACGCCCCGATCCATCCATGAAGGAGTGTCGTCTGCGATCATGAACAGTGATTGCCTCGTATTTGACTCAGCGATCGCTCATATGTTCGCCGACAACGGAAACCTTGGAATAAACGTTACAGTTTCCGTATGTAACTGCTCATGAACAAATGCGACCTCTTTTATAAATTTTAACATTGCTGGGTAAAGAAGCTACCATTTCGACCATGCAATTCCTGCATTGTTGTTTTTTGCGGATTTGCACTAATAATAACATCAATTACACCCAGATTTTCAAAACATAGATTTTTTTTTCAAAATGTGTTCTCTATTATACGCGGTATTTGCACAATATTTCTACCATGATCTTTACAAGTCCTTTACGTTATCAACTAGGTTAACTCGCTTCAATTTTAATGACAATTTTAGTTTAAAACGTTTTTGAGTTCCAACACGAGCAGTTTTATTTAGCATTATTCCGGAGGTATTTCGAAGTATTGTCTGTTGAATTTAATAAATATATGTGCAGAAGTGCTTTCGTAGTTTAGTTCCGTAGTTAATGTAGCGTTTCAGCCCAATTTATTGTCACTCGGTCTATATCCTCGACCGACACAATGCAACTGCACGCTCAAAACGGAACAACTGTATAACTCGCATAACTGCACAGAACTACTCTTATTTTGAAGCACAAAGGTAAAGCGAAATATATAGAAAATCAGGCAATCAAGTAATCACCGAAACAAGGCAATGTAAATTCGGCGATCGTCCAAAAATGCAAGGAATTTAAATCCACCAAATAGAAATAAAATAAAACTTTACATTTACATTCCGACCGAGTGGCTCAGTTGGTAGACACTCCGCATTGTGGTCGTAGGGTTGCTGTTTCGAAACTGGCCGCTGGCAGGATAGATGTGTATATGTAACAAGTCACTTAGCGTGAATTGCCAGAAACTAGTCATTTAATCAGTTCTACCAAAATTTAAAGTACGTCTTAATCCTTCAAAACGTATTGCAATAGCTCCGGAAACACGAGGATGGGCTAGAAGTGATCAGACAGCTACCCCTGTGATAAAGAATACGCGTTTTTCCATTTACGGGATAAAAATTAGTTATCTTGGGCCAACGCCGGATTGACGACGTCACTCTGGTGTGAAAAAGTTCTACAGTAGACCCCTCTTATAATGGCCAATTCGGCATGGTGCGGTATTTCTTTTTTAAAATTAAAAACGGTGACACTGAATGCTAATATTAGAAGTAACAAAAAAGGAAAAGGCAACAAAACTGCACAGTATGCAGTAAATACATCGCATTTTAATAAAACGCTTAAGAAATTCTGAAAACTATGTAATAATGTTATTTTGCATGGGGAACAAAATTTTATTCTCGTTAAATATATCTTAAAAACACGAAAGAGATGACCGGAATGCTGTAACGACGACTTGAAATTCGCTGATCATTCAAGCCTCTGGTCATGTGCCATTACGTCATCGCTATTGTGATTTAAAGGGGAGTTGTCCAACCTACTCTTTTACGCAGCTTAAAATACAGAAATAAGTCAAGTTTAAAAAAGATTCGTTTTTTTGTAGAACACATTAATCTGCTAGGTACGCTGCGCTCGTAAATTTGGTGTAAACAGGGCTTTACCCAAGGACACAATCGACTAGCTAGCGACCAGTTTCGATTCTGCAAACTTTCGGTTAAAAGGCGACGCACTAACCTACCAAGCTAATCAGTCGTTATAAGTTGCAAAGTTTCCACGACTTACTGTGATATAACGCCTGTCCCGATGATGGAGATTGGTTGATTGCCATGTTTCCATTCGAAACGTGTACCCCCTAGTAATTTAGGATAAAAAAATAAAAAGGCTACGCTTGACTGGAAAAATAATATGTGACGTCATTTGTTTTTCTGGTGAAAATAGAGAATAGTATCGCTGGTTTTGTTACAACTTTATTTATATTTTTCTTAATATTGAGTTATGTTATTTTGTAACAACGTGTCCTTATACTGTGCAATTGTACGACGTTAAAACAAAGTAGAAAAACTGAAGTTTCCATGAAGATTTTCAAGAAATGATTGCTTACCATGCACCAGATGATATAGACAGACCGTTATTCGGCGTCGGTACGCGGCGTGAAAGACTGATTAACCTGATTATTGGAATCGTTACCTCACTCTGTGTACTTGCAACGTTAATTAGTGCATTTATTTTCCCCCAAAATAACCAGGTCCACGCATTGCATATTTATTTCGCCACTTGTATTGTGTTAGTATGCATGAATTTGCTTACACTAATATACTGGTATCGCCAAGGTGACGTTGATCCTAAATTTCGTCGAATGATTTACTTCAACGCTTGTTGCATTATATTGCTATGTGTATCCGCAAATCTATACTTTCACTGCACTGTGTCCACCTGCAATAATGCCAACAATACTAACTCATAATATTGCGCAAAAAATCAAAAATAGTCCACACTTCAATTCAAGTTTCAAGTTTATTTTCAAATTTATGCTTACATCAGAATTAAGCAATTTATAGTAATGCATAGCAGAGTAATGTACAGCAAAGGATGCAGCGAAAGACCAAAGAGTCAACTGCACTTTAATATTCAAATAATACAAGACTTAGGATCATTCCCAAATGTCTTGATATTTAAAATACCTTACTATTGTGGATCTTTGGCTGTGTATTATTTTTTTATTCAATAATAATAATGTACTGTCATTTTGTTTCAGATTTTATGAATTTTAATTTCACAACTTTTTTGCTGCCATTAAGACCATGTGTGAAAGAAGGGGAAAAGGGGTTGTGATAAAACTTTCTGGCAAAGAGGGTCAAATTCAACCGGATTTCGATTGCGATGTAACTATTTTGTTTACCATGGATGTTACACCAATTAACAACGAAAGGGTATTTCGCTCAACATTTAGTCCGGGCACAAGAATTCATTTCGTAGCCGACAGTTTGTATCCTCATTGTAATTTAATTTGCTGGTATGCTTCTTTCGTTGGTATTGACAAGTTTGCCCATGGGAATCAAAAACCTTCACGCCATAGTGAACCTTTGCAGCACATTCCCATAAAACGGATTCAATTTCAACACACTGATCCTGTTATCAGTTTCCTGCATGATCTGCTTGTTGATTATGGGCCATTACCACCTACACAAATTGGTCTACATGCCAAATTGCTTAATATATCAAAAGACACCAATTTTTCCACCAAAAACAAACTTATACTGGAATACGTGAAGGATTACGCCCAATATTTCCAAGTCAGAGAGAACTTGATATATTGGGAACATAGGAATATTATTCCATGTCCATGGAGCAGTGAACGAGCCAAATCTTCACCGGCAGCATTAAGGTTCATCAAAGTCACGCTGCAGAAACTCCATGTGTGTAGTCTGACGGAGTTAATTTCATTTTTATTTTACCATCGGGTTGAATGCCCTGGGTCACTGGCGCATATGAACAGACAAACTGAGTTGTTGGAAGAAATCTTGATGGAAAACGAATTTGATTATGATGAGACAGATGAGTACGTCTTCTACGATCATGTGGACCCATTGATATGTTATTTGCGGCAACTTTTCGAAAATAACCCGACAATGAAGTTTTCTGAAATAGCAAACAGATTACGAGAAGATAATCCAAATCTTGGGATAATTCCATTTGAGGTTTCAAATAGAAAATTACACAATTTTTTTCAAGAATACCCTCAGTATTTTGAAACTATTAACAATCATGTTGTATCCTGGAAATTCAAAGACATTATTCCCCCACCGATTCGTATAGATCGATCCAACAACTTTGTTGCTGCCCACCGCTATCTTGCTAATTTGATGAAAGAAACATTTGAAATTAGCCTTGCTGATTTGGCTGGACTGATTTTACAGAATCGAACTTGCACGCCTGCGTCTCTAAGCCATATCCAACGTCTGGATTTACTTGAAATGATTCTTCAGCTTAAGCCGAATGTTTTTGTTGTTGATAATGGCATATGCAGGCTAGTTCCTGTTGATTCTTTAATGGATGATGTTCTTTCCCATGTTCCCTCCACCACATATTCTCCAGCTCCTGGGAAGTTAATTTTCTACCATGACGCAGATGTTTCCAACATTTTACCACAATTACCCAATTGTGGTCTGCTGATTTTATACAAGATGATGTTTTACACTGCTGGTGTGACAAGAGCAATCGCTTTTACACAGGAACAGCTACTAACTACTCTGTTTTTGGGAAAGTTATTGCTTCGAGGCGCCACACTTAGTCAGACTAGTATAAAATCTGCCCCAAATGTTGTCAAGACAGAAGTGCAACAGCATTCTAATATTCGAGAGTTTTTGACGAAGAATGGGTTTTTCTTTAGTGTCAACGGTGACATCATCCAGTGCCATGCCAACAGTGAACAAGAACTTGTGACTTGCATCAAAAAGCTTCTGCCGTATGCAGTATCACGACCACAAGAATATACACCCACAAGTGATCTTAGTTTAGCTGGGAGGACTCCTGAACTGCCATCTTCTTCTGGTAAAAGAAGAAGGGGAGGAAGAGGAAGGAGATCAAAGCCAACATCTTCTGATCAAGATCATCAAAACCAGATGTCAAGTGTTGAAATTTCGGCACTTATACATCCAGCTATTCCGCCATCTGCGCCAGTAGTTTCATCCTCCAATCCTTATACAACTCTCATCTCCACAAAAAGCACTGGCATCACAGTATCTTCGAATCCTGTCCAGCCGAACAATGACTCACATGACGACTTGTTGATGGCGTTTGCTGGGGCAGCAATCTCACCCCCACCTACCCCACCAGACCCACAAAGGGGTCGGAAGGGAAAGAAATCTCAGCCTTCCATTCCTGTAACTTGCAAAGCTTTCATGCCAGTTTCAGATGTCTATGTCAATCCTGTCTGTGGGGAATCTACAGCAACAACTGGTAAATTTATTTATTTTACATATTTTATTCACAAAAAAATCATCATCAATTTCTTATTTAATTCATACTACGGTACTTCTAAATAGGTTTTTTATTTAGATTCTCCCTAAAAATCAAGCTTTTTGGAAATACAATCTAGTTTTGTATTTCTTGGTAGATAAATACTTGTATAGTGTTGATTTTTTTTTATAATATACTTAATTTTAGGTTTTGCCTCTAAATCTGCCCTAAGTAAATAATTGATTGTATTATTTGTACAAAACAAGCAAGTGATTGTACACTTGATTGTTAATTGTATTTTAGCTTTTGATTGTATTTTAGCGACTGTCGTTTTGCTGTCTATTTCCCATTTTCAATGGTTTATTAACGAGCCGACATTATGTTTACATTGTGGAAACAAAATAAAACAAACAAAACTAAACCTTCATCATTTGTTTCTGACTACAAGGCTCTGATGAACTAGAAACAGCAAAATCAACTACGCTGGAAGAAAGAATTTTCGGAAAATCAATTGTTGATGATTCCTTTGCTGCTTTGAAGGCTGTCGGACTTAATCCAGATACAAATCTAATCCTCATTCGTTTTGATGTGGGCAAGAAACCTGCCATTAGGTATGTTTTCAAATTCCAGCTTAGAAGGCATACAAACTAAATAGACAGTGGTAGGCAACTGGAATTCTGAAAAATCATTGTGGAAAACCTTTCTATTTGCGTACTCGGTTGCGGCCGCTCAGTTACCACTTGAGTGAACATTGTTAAGTTAGCATAAAACTTGTCTGTGGTGGGTTTTCAAGGTATCATGAACAGTTTATCTTTTCCGTGGTTACCATGAGCTCAAAGTAGTTGGACACAAATGGCCTAGCTTATACTACCAGCTGTTGTCGACTGGTTTCAGTCTTTTCACCCTGTGGCTTACCTTCCGATGTGCTACCATGGAAGATATGTTAGTTTTTTTTAAATTTTTTTATTCATATTTATCCCCGTGAATTGGAAAACCAATGGGGTATTCACACGGGCAATCGTCAGATTACTTTGCGCCCACCATCGGGTTACCGGAGCTATTGCAGTGTGTTGTATATGATAGACACGTTTCTTCAATTTGGTAGAACCCATTAATCCGCTGGGTTCAGGCAATGTCCACTAAGTGCCTTGCCCAAGGACACAACTAACTAGCTAGCGACCAGTTTCGAACCCGCAACCACAATAACTATTTGTGTGATTATTTTCATCAGTTCTGCATTATAAACTTTCAACACATTTTGCAGATATGCAAACTACAGCAAATTGCCAGCGACGCACCATACAACCACGCTGGAAGACCAACCAGTGGTTACTGACAACCAAGTTGCAAAAATTCTAAGAAACAAAGATGTCTGCCAGGCAAAACCAGGGTTGTATGGGGTGAATGAAAGCCTGCACTGCATAAGGTTCGTTAACTAAAAACTGAAATGAAAATCTGAAAATGATATCTTTGAAAATCAATGTGTTTCTTTAGAATAAATTTTAAACATGTATATCCTATCCTATATTAGGTTAAACTTTTTCAAACATTAAAACGTACTTAATTAGCTTTGTTACAACATTTTGAAGTTTAGACTGTCAAAAGTCAAACTATTTTATAAGGAAGTTTTTATTATATATTTACCCTTGTCTCTTAAATACAGGACAGTGATGGGTCCTTCTAAAGTGTCTGGTCTCACCTGGTTATACAACACACATATGGGGGACATTGGTTCTATACGAGGGTTCGATACAATCAAAATAAACAATATAACCGCTGTGATTATTGAGCCAAAGCAAGCTCCAATGAGCAAAGCTTTGAGTTACATCCGTAACTTGTGTGAGAAACACTCGAACTCGCAAACGAACGCTGCTAGTGAGGTTGTGATTGTGGATTGGGATGGTCAGGTGAGTGGGGACATGTAATGCGCCCAAACCACAACTTTAATTTATTACATAAACTGCAGGACCAAAAATTCATCTACATATGCTGTACATAAAACAGTACATAAACTGCAGGGCCAAAAATTTGTCTACATATGTTGTACATAAAATATTACATAAACTGCAGGGCCAAAAATCCGTTGTGCAAATTCTCGCAAATAAAAAACTAATTACCGTTTACGCCCACCGTTTTCTATTCAACTGGAGTATAACCTTTTTATTATACACATGGCGCGTCCGAACACTATGGTCTATAATACGTACTGCAGCATCATTTTCTAAGATTTTGATAGATTGTTGGGCCTGAAACTGCAATGAGCACAAACCACAACTCTTAGTTTTATTTCCTGGAAAATGCCGGTTGCTTATTTTCCGCTTAATAAAAGGTAACTGGTAGAGTGGTTTCAAAATGCAATGATTGATTAAATTATAAAGATTGGCCGTCTTGCTGGTTAATTTAATCAGTAAGAACATCTTACAGCAACTACATGGTGTGTGGTATCAAACCCAGTGCCTAGCTGACCGTTCAGTTGGTTTCTTTACAAGGTACTTGCTAAATGCTTCCTAAAAAGATAAATTGGTTGTAATTAAAACTACAAAACGTTTTAGCCATGTCCATAAACAAAAGTACTAACACATTGCACTACCTCAGCAGTGTAATTTAACAATTGTCCTTATTATTACCCTTGGCTGTGTTTTTCCAGTTATCCCAATTATGAAGCATATGGCATATTTTTTAAATTGACTGTGCGCTTTATAAGGTGGGTATTTTATTATATGAATCATGGAGAGCTTTAGACTTTATTGTCAAACTTAAACTAGCAGTGGTGCTATTGTTTTATAGACAAACAGCTGTGCTACGCAATCTGCGTACCATTGATTGCCATCTCCTTTTAACCATTTGAATGTTTCACTTGAATTAGTCACTTTATAATCAAGTAAGACAGGCTTGATGAATTTGAATGGTGTAGTGGTGGTTCTGAATATAGAACAATGACTATTTTAAACTTTTAACATTCTTATTAAGTAACGGTGCGTCACCTTTTATATTAAGTTAGCACAAATATCCTTATCCTCAATGTACAAGCAAATAAATCATAATCTTATTTTTAGGACTGTAGTTTTATTTCTGGGCTTATACATCAGACTTTATGCAACTGATGTCAACAGAATGTGTGGTTTAGAATATAGTTCGCTATAAAGTTTAATTAGCAAGCTTAATACTGGGCTCTTCATATGTTGTTCTAACTTATAAGATTCTAGTTGGTTGTACAAAGATAATATGCTTCATTGTGTGTCTGGCATATAAAACAACAACATACTACAATAACAATGGCGTTATAACTTTGGAAGCGAGTTCTTATACAAATATTTGGCTTTTTCTGGAACATAATAAGAAACAGATCCCAATCATACACAACACACTGCAATTACTATTAAACTTTTATGGGGCATGAAAATCTCAAGATTGCCCAGTTTATTTATGGTAAAACACAACTTTTTATGGTAAAAACATGTATATGGTATCCTCACAATGCCTTATCAATAATACGGTTCTGAAATCACACTGCTGTACTTCAAGGATAAGAAATAAGTGTTATACTGCATAATTATAATGGAATAACTTCACCCCTAAAAATACCCCCCTCCCAAAAAAAAAACTTTACAAATTACTTACATGAATAATTTTCTCTCTGTTTAGTAAACTCTGGTTTATAAGTTCTGGTATTCCTTTTAATATGATTAATGGAAAAATGATTTTAATATGAATGTGTGAGATATGATTGTTTATGAAATATAATTTTACTTTCGCAAATAATAAACTTATATATCCTAAAACAATAGAATTGTTAAAACAATAATTCCCTTTACTTTTAGATTACTGGCTATGGAGAAGTCCCTCACCCTAGCATTGCAAATTGCATGAGGGTTTGTGGGGAGAATTACGCGAGTCAGAAGCATGCTTTGAATGACGCTGTGGCTCATCACCCCGATTATATCGTGGCTGCCAATGTTAAAACCCAAGAAGCATTGAATGTGGTCCGTGATATATCGTTGGAAGGTGAGGTTATGGTGGCGTATTTGATAGTCAGACTGTTAGCATGTCTAAGCTGTTGAATAGAACACCAGACGCGAGCTTGATCAAACCTTTTTAGTTACTTCCCCTTGACGTTTGTCATTCATGCTCACACCAAATCAAATTCACGAAAAAACAATAATTTATTTGCCATCATCCGGCTTATTATGAGGGGTGTAACTGTGTTTGAGGAAACTGGTCGTTTAGTTCGAGGGTTTGAAGTGATAACGAGATTTGACTGGTTTGCTGCTTTTATCAATATTTCACCATCACACTCGCGTCCCCTTGTAAAGCTTTTACAACTACTGTATTAGAATCCCTGAGCTAGTCGGTTGTGTCCTTGGGCAAGGCATTTAGCAGACATTGCTTGAACCCAGCGGATTAATGGGTCCTACCAAATTGAAAAAACGTATCTATCATACACAACACACTGTAATAGCTCCGGTAACCCGACGATGGGCGCGAGGTGATCTGATGATTGCCCGTGTGTTAACCCCCTTGGTTTTCCCATTCAGAGGAATAAACATGGATATCTTATCCTTCTATTTATTCTTCAATATTAATTATCTGCCCAACTTATTAAAGGACAACCATCTATTGGTATGGTGTATATCATCATCAAATGTTAACAAATCCAAATTGACTTCATATTTTACAGGTGTCACTATGATCCTAACTGTGCCCTCCACATTAAGAGATGCTGTGGAACTTCTCTTCTAAGCGCAGTAGTTTCCAGATGGTAGTTTGTACATTGTGTTCTGGATATCTTCATTGTTATTTTCATGATGTACAGCTGTTTTTTCCTTCGGTTTGAGATTCAATAGTTTAGTTCAACTGCTGAAATTCCTTTCCATTTAGCGAATTGTGTTGTTCTTTAGACCATCAATCGATAGATTGTAAGATCAAAACCAGCCCGTGGCTAGTCGGTCATGTCCTTGAGAAAGGCATTTACCAGATATTTTTAACCTAGAAATACATGGGTTTTAAAATTAATCTGTAAAGTATGTCTTTACTGCAAATAACTCAACAATACTTTTTTGGCCCCACTGGCAAATGAAAATACTTTTGCCATGTTATGAAATTCCCCTATGTTTACCAACCTATCCTATTTGTGCCTTACTATGACATGCACAATATAGGATGTATACGTAATTCTATATCCACATTATCCTAGTCTGGATACTGGAACACTTACACATTCAGGACCAAAATATATTTAATTGAGACGTTAATTTTAACATTATTTACACTGCCAAATACCACTTCAGTAAAATTCTTCAAATTAACTCCATTACAAGATGTTTTTCACTTCTTTTTTAGTTTTTCTGTTGAATGTGTTTCTGTAAATACTTACTATACCAACATTAACTGATGGTATTTAAGAATATTTAAATATTGGTTTAATGTATAACTGTCCAACTGTCCATACAAGAATTTTTAAATATTAAATGAAATGTTTAACTTTTTTCCTTGGATTTCTTGCAAAACTTCACTTGAAAGTTTTAATGTACTTTTTAACTTTGCATTGTGTTTATTAATCCAATTTCTCAGCATTAGATTTTTAGGCAACACTGGGTTTATAATTCTATGTATCGTATTTGTCTGCTGCCTAGGATATAGGGCTTTTGGCAATTGGCGTAAATGGATACCACTGGTTTAAGCAAAAGCGTTGTCTCTGTGTTACACCACAGAACATGGTTATTTTAACATCATGTGCGTTTTATTAACCCATTTCCAAGATTTACATGTCACAGTTATTTCACTACTTTAGGCCGAGTAGTGCTGGTATGTAGGGTCAACAAAACTATTCAAGTAGCCAGTAATTCGTTTTGTATGTACAATTCTATACAATACATAATGCGCTGTGCCTTTTACGGATTTTATCTGTTTTACTCTTAATGCCGGTTTTCATTGATGCATTTTCATTTGAAATCTTCACCTGTCAGTGTAGTTCCATTGTACCATATGCAAGTAGTTTTTTACTTAATTTGCAAGTTTTGTTTTTGTTGTACTTTTATGCATTCGGTTGCATTAAGAATGATCATTTAGCTTTGCAGTGTCTTAGGTTTTAGGATCAAAACCATCTGATCGCTTGTCTAGTTATTCGATCAAACCACTTTTTAAACTGGTGGATTATTGGGTTGACCAACACCCATTGTGCCCATAGTTTGGCTGCAACCATTTGTTATAACTCTCTTTATAGTTTCACATATGCATGAGGTTCTTTAACAAAAATTTGTTTATCAGATATCTGTGCTCCATTATCGCATAATATTGAACATTTTGCTAAATTTGCATTTGTATTGGGCAACACTAAAAGCAATCTTAACCCAACTCAAAAAAAAATATCTTAACCCAACTCCTTTATTTTTATGTAGTTTCTCTTCGTTTTATGTTGCCCAATACAAATGCTTTTTAGTGTTGCCCAATGCATATGCTTTTTAGTGTTGCCCAATAAAAATGCTTTTTAGTGTTGCCCAATATAAATGCTTTTTAGTGTTGCCCAATATAAATGCTTTTTAGTGTTTCCCAATACAAATGCTTCTTAGTGTTTCCCAATACAAAAAGTTAGCAAAATGTCTCCTATCTCAACCAAATTTTAACACAAACCCCCAATCTTTAAATGTACTTTCTCTTCCTTTAGTATCTTTATCTGCGAAATAACTGACTTTTGTTTTCCATCTAATATGCTTAATTTCAGATGAATTATTTTAAGTCGGTGGAAAAAGTAGTTTTGTAATTTTCGTGGTAATTTGCCAGAATGATATTGCGTGATTACATAGATACTACACAAACTTGTTGTTTTTGCAGAAGTTATTACTATGTTCTTAAAAACATTTTATTCGTATATCTTCTTCTGCGTGTAGCCCTGTGCATTGCTTATATAACAAGAATAGGTGGTCTAATCACGAAAAGCACTATAGTCCTACCGGTCAGTCCGGTGGTTTAGTGCGACGCCTTTCAATCGAAAGATTGCTGGTTCCAAACTGGTCGCTATCTAATCGGGTTGTGTTCTTGGCCAAGGCACTTAACGGACATTGCCTAAACCCAGCGGATTAATGGGTTTTACCAAATTGAAGGAGCGTTTGTATCACATAATACCCTAGGATAGGTTATTCATGTGAATGGTAAACACACTGCAATAGCTCCGGTAACTCTACGGTGGGCGTAAGGTGATCTGACAATTGCCCGTGTGTTAACCCCCTTGGTTTACCCATTCACGGGGATAAACATGAATATTAAATCGTTAATCTTTTTCACGTTTCTGTCTAAAACTTCGATTCATATAGTAGTTTCTTTCTTTTTCACGTCCGTGCCCGTTGGTCTAACGATTTAAGTGCGTCGCCTTACAATCGAAAGGTTGAAGGTGCGAAACTGGCTGCTAGATAGTCGGTTGTGTCCTTGGGCAAGGCACTTTTACGGACATTGCCTGAGCCCAGCGGATTAATGGGTTCTACCAAATTGAAGGAACATGTCTATCATATACAAATACAACACACTGCAATAGCTCCCTCCGGTAACCCGACGATGGGCGCGAAGCGATATGTCGATTGCCCGTGTGTTAACTCCCTTAGTTTTCCCATTCACGGGGATAAACATGAATATCCTATCCTATATAGGTACTTTTACGCCACATTCTAATAAATCCCCTAAATTCATTTTAGATAAAAAAAAGTGTATCCAAATCCTTTTCGCCTAATGCTATGTTTGAGTTTGTCCATCCATATTTTTTTTTATAATAATCCGTATTTTTTGTAGTAATTACTTTTGAAAGTAAAGACTGATAGGTTGATTTGTTATATCACGTTGGTCAGTTCACTCGGTAAGAGCGCCTTATGTGGTCTGCAGGAAGCTAAAGGTTGTGAGATCAAAACTACCGTCCCAGCAGCTTCTTGTTTCTATATAGAAGGCATTGTTGCGTGTTTTCAGACCTTCAGTCTTAAGATCTGGTCCTAGTGATGCCCATCATGGGTTAAAAACTTGGCTCGGTAAAAAAAGACCGACGAAAGGTTGCGAAATAAAAACCTGACCAGCTAGTTGGTTCCGTACTTAAGCACGGCACTTCTTACATTACCAAAAACCCAGTTTCATATTGGTAGGTAGGATAAGCATGTTGATCCCCATGAATGGGAAAACCAAGGGGGTTATTACACAGGCAATCGTCAGATTACCTCGCGCCCACCGTCGGGTTACTGGAGCTATTGCAGTGTGTTGTATATGATTCACATGTTCCTTTAATTTGGTAGAACCCATTCATCCGTTGGGTTCAGGCAATAAGTGCCTTGCCCAACGACTAGCAGCGACTAGTTTTAAACCTGCAACCTTTTGAGTGAAAGGCTTTGCACTAACCACCAGACTAACCGGTAGGATAAAGCATGAACAGTCGTCATTATTATTAAAACAACCGGCATTGTCTCACGGGATTTACATCCCAACCTGACGCAATCTGTTTAATATTTCATGTAACTTTATTTCCTGGTATATCCGTGTAACTTCCTAAAAGGAGGAAATATTCGTGAAGTGCCGTGGGCAATAAAGGCGAGGGTACTTTGGCCAGGAATGGATACTGGGTCTCATCCAGTTTGGTCGTGCTATAACTTCCCGCCAAGATGGCGGATGTATTATTCATTAGAGGTTCCGCAATGGCTTACCGATCCTGCTGTGCATCATGGTACTTTATGTGAATAAGTAAAAGAGTCGGTTCATAGCTCATACCTACGCCAGCACTATTAATCGAAAGCTCTTTGGATCGAAGCCAATAGGAATCTAAACGTGGTACGTTGTTTTATAAGAAGACCCTTAACTGACGTTGGCTTACGTGATCTTAAACAGTTATTTACTGGGTTGAACAAAATGACTTCGCCGGATTTAACACACTGCAATAGTTGTGGCCACCAGCTGATCTAATGACGAATGTCTTAGGTTAATAAAAATATTCAAATTCAACATCAAGACACACTACAACAGCAACTGAATCTAGTATCACCAGACAAACTAATGAGAAATGTCATCAAATAAAACACGCTACAATGGCAACTAAATGTGGACACTAGGTGAAATAACGCTCAGTTTCGTGTTTCAATTATCGGGGTAAAATAACGATAACGATAAATATCGACACCAAGGTTAGAATGTTTTTTTTTTAGAGTATAGCCTATGTTAAGCATTATGGTTAATCTTCCTGGATAACGAAGCGAAAAACAAGTATGTCTACCTTCCCTATATGGTAATGTAAGGAAATGCGCTATAATGGCAAAACACATTAACTTTTCATGAGACGTGCTTTATAGGAACTGTATCTACCTTGCTCCTGTTGATGCACAAACGACAGCAAAGGTTGGTAAACTAAAAGAAGTAATACTCGCAATTCTGTCAATAATGGTAATTTCTTTACAATTTTTAAAAAGATATTAGTTAGACTATTGTTTTCAATAATAGAATTCGCCATTATTAATGCACTAGCTTCTATATACTTAAATGACTATCCAACCATGCATTTTGCTAGTATGTTGGCCATAAACATTTGTGGAAATGGGTTTATTAAAATACTAACCTTCAATTGTTAATATAGGGTAACATGAAAAGTTATTTAAAATTCTACCTAATTTTCTAAATTTCTTTAAAATTAAAAAAGCGAATAATAATTGATTAAACGAGATGTTGCGGTCAATATGTCCAGTTATGAGAGGGCTTTGACACCGCGCATTATAAATGTGGCAACTATGTGCCCCTCGTGCATTATTTGTGATCATTACGCCAACATTCCCATTATTGTACGGTCGTGTGGCCAAATGGATAGCG
This sequence comes from Ciona savignyi, assembly GCA_000149265.1. Classification (NCBI taxonomy): domain Eukaryota; kingdom Metazoa; phylum Chordata; class Ascidiacea; order Phlebobranchia; family Cionidae; genus Ciona; species Ciona savignyi. The sequence goes on along the minus strand of CH000198.1, from coordinate 14,662 downwards.
CGACCGATACACATACCGACCTATACAAAAAAGATCCAAGTGACGAGCCCATCATGGGTTCGAACCTGGGCTCGGTTAAAAAAAACATTTCTAGTATTCGGCTAGCCATAACAGCGCAGACTGATGACGTGGTATTACGGCTACAGATCCGACTTAAGCATCGGTTCCTTCGGAGAATCGTCGCCGCCATTATTTTCGCCAACTTTATCTTCGTCGTCTTGTCGATCTACAACCAAGATTTCCAGTTAAAATTGCAGCCAAGTTTTCCACAATTTCAGTAGTTAGTCCGCCAATTAGTCTGGTGCGTTTAAGTGCGACGCATTTCAGCCAAAAAGTTAATGGTTCAAAACTAGCCGCTAGCTAGTCGGTTTTGTCCTTGGTCAAGACACTCAATGGGCATTGCTTAAACCCAGTGGATTAATAGGTTCTACCTAATTAAAGAAAGTGTGGATTATACACAACACACTGCAATAGCTTCGATAACCCGACGGTGGGCGCGAGGTGATCTAACGATTGCCCGTGTGTTAACCCCCTTGATTGTTTCATTCACGGGGATTAACATGAACATCCTATACTGTATACGCACTTGACTAAGTCGATTCATACCTGTGTGTTGTGTGAATCGGTTCCGTCGATTTAACCTCTGTCGTCTGTACCCGAATAATATAATCGCCGCGCACACAAGCAGGGCCACGAGGCAAACCGTTAGGACAATGAATCGCGAACTAAAATTAAAATAAAACGTTTTTGTTATTATTGTTTTACAAGACATAGTTTCGATCCTATAACTACTGGGTACTTTGTTCAGATTTTTATGATTTCTGTACCTAAGTCGGCGGCGTGCCGAATAAACAAACAAAAAATATTATTATTTTTTTTTACTAAGCCAAGTTTCGAACCCATGATGGACTCGTCAGTAGGACTGTTTTTTTTGTATAAGAGTCGGTATATGTATCGGTCACGGTAACCATTCGGCCACACGTGAACCAGGTTTTCAACAAGGCAACACTAAAAGAGGAAACACTTATAGATATCGCGGTTTATCTGTGTAAATGGAGTAAACGCGGGAGTGTTATCACGCCGCCAATCGCCAGATTACAAGGCAAATACGCAAGGGAGCGTTATAACAAGAGTAACCGCTAACTCTCGCCCACCATCAGGTTAGCGGAGTTATTTTGTTGTCCCACCTCGGGGCTTAACCAGCATCCAATCCTACATAGTAACAACCTACTTGCCTTAACGTTGGACCTGGACATTCTGGACCGTTCTCACACCTTGTCGCCTTTTGGTTTGTACAGCAGATCTGACCTGCTGGACAATGAACGGCTCCACACGGCGTGGGACAACCATTCTTGCTGCAAAATTCCGTTTTCGATCTGCAGCAAACTTCGTCGCTTTCACAGTAGACACCGCTGCATTTTTGCCGACATGGTCCCGCACTACAAAACGGTTCATTGTTGTCATCACAACATGTTTCATTCTGGGAGCAAACATGGCTTCCACAGGGGGTAGTACACGAATCGTTGCAGATTAATGTATTGTTGTTTCTGCAGCAGAATTGTCCTGCTTGGCACTTCAGGTCTCCGCACTGTATCACATTATCTTGACATTCTACGTCGCTGCACGTCATGGTACTGTTGATACTGCAACACATCTGCCCCAAAGTGCATTGGGTAGTTCCACAAGTTAGATTCATCTTGGCTTCGCAGACCCCGCTTGTTGTACAGAAGGCATCTCGGCCAGAACCACAGCATCTTTCGCTTGCTGTACACTGGCTACCCCCACACATGGGACAAAATTGCTTGCAACTGCTTTCGGGGGCAAAGTCACAGCATTTAGTGCCAAGAGGGCAATCATCGCATGAAGCACAACTTTCATTCAAAGCGACGCAAAACTGAGAACGACAGCAATGTTCCGTCTCGTTGCATTCTCCAGTACCACATCGGAAACCTTTTAAAACAAAATCATTAATCGTAATTTGTTACCGAGCTAAGTTTCGAACCCAAGATGGGATCGTCACCACGACCGTTTTATATATAGCAGTAAATGGATCAGTTGCGTTAACCATTCGCCCAACACAACCGTTCCGGATTGTAAGACCATGTGACCTTATGGTAGGCGGAATGAATTATGTAATTATATATAAAAGCTGTCTTAATAAAAAAGCCCATAGTGGGTTAAAACTTTAGACGCATAAAAAAATATTAAATAAAACGGTTGTAACAAAACAATCATCAGGAATCGGAAGGACATGTTACAATGGAAGGCGGACCAATTCCACCATGGGTACTGTCTCATCACGGTTAAAATAGCCACTTTAGCGCCCATTTTGTGCATGTTTAAAGTAAGCGCTATTGTACAGTTGCATACTCTTAATACTTTTTTTATATTAAGCGCTATTGTACAGTTGCATACTCTTAATATTTTTTTTATATTAACATGGTATGCAACATCTTTGCAAATTTACTAAGGGGTTTTCCAGGATGCCGCGAACTGTTTCAATCCATTAAAGCGTGACGTAAGCTTAAAAGGGTTGAGCACAGCTGAATTAATTTAATAAGTAAAGTGCTTTAAAAGGACAATTATTCATGGTCGTCAACATAGACCCTAATTTCGATTTTTACCCAGGAAATTAGCATTGTTAGTTCATAATCAGGTTTATTTACACATCCTAAACACATTTAGTTATTTTAGCGGCCACGTCTAATTATACCGAAACTTGATAATTTCGGCAAGCCTACTATCAGCAGGTTGTAATCTAAAGATTTCCTCTTTTTACAATACAATATTCGCTGCATAAAACACGGAATTAAAGATAAGATTTTTATCATTAGTTCGTACACTTACCTTCGAGTGAAACCGACAAACAAAGCAAAACTGCCAGAATTAATAAGTGACCTGACGTCATTTCCTAAATGATCTTGTTCTATAACAAAAGCGATCACCAGAACTTATATTACTTCACAATAATATGCTATGCTTCTGAAAAGGAATATTTTTTGTAAAAAAACAACGATTTTAATATCTGATGGTCAGCTTAAGTGGGTTGGGTTGCTCTATGGGCAGATAATTTCCAGCCGTATATCTCTACTAGCTTTGCTACACTGCTATTTTAAAAGCGCATCAGGCGATTTTAATACCCGCACTCTCGTTTCCCTGTGAGAAATTATTTATAAACATTTATTTCAAGAAAAAGGCAACGCTGATCAATAATTGATATCCATCGAGGTCGTAGCCACGAAGCGGCGTCAAATTGAATTCCCCGTTTATGCCGACAGACGCTTTGCGTTTTCATCGACTCTTTTTAGTTGGGCATTGGCAACGCTTACCGTAGTGAAGCCTATATATGTCTGCCATTCAAATCGTGGCGAAAGGGCAACTACAAGAGATGCTTTAAATATTTTACGACGGAGTTACGACGCTTGGCTGTTTTGACGAAATGTCAACTTTCTCACATTGGGAATTGATTCATTAAGTTGGTGGCATTGTAGCTGTATTAATAAACACATAGAATGAAACGGTTGTCTCCACTTACTCACACAACATAGGGGACGTTTTAAACATACTCAGTACTGGTCGCGATTTACCGCACACTCATCTTCAGGGCTTTATATTATATAGTTTTGGTCCTAATTAAATTTGGTTTGATTATTATTGTTCTTTCGCTTAGGTTTGGCGGCCGCTATATTTATAAAATGATATACTTTTTTAAATGCCGTGTTATAACAACTGTTCATTTTGCCGTCTTTTCTGTGCCGTGATTTTATACGTTTGCCATTATTTAATTACTGGATCAAAAATCGAATAAACTGAACTGATCTAAGATTAATAACAAAAAGTTGGTCATTCGGTAAACGTAAAATTTAAGGTCGAAACTAGTTGCACATTTCACAAAGAGCAACGATTATATCGCCTAAATGTAGAATAGATTCAAGTTTTAAAACATTTAATATTAAACCTCATGCCAAGAGTCGGACAGTTGAAACCGTTTCAGCGTATTGATTTAATATCGCCATTTAAGAATTAAATTTATTTGGTGCATGGGTTATAATTACTACAAAATACAAAAGCTGCTTCAGTGACGAAATGCGTAATTGTATCATTATGTTTAGTTTACTTTATTTTTGTTTTCACGATGAAAACATGAAGCTGGACCTTTAATAAAAATGTGAAAAACGGGAAAAAAACTGAAAAACGACAGTCGTTAGAACACGTCTAAAAAGCAATAAATTATCAAGTTTCGGTAAAATTAGACGTGGCCGCTAAACCCAAATAAAATTAGAAATTAAAAAATAATTAATTCTTTATAAAACAAAAATTGCACCATTTCACTAAGCCTCGAAGAAAAGTGTGCGGTAAAGCGACCCGTGCAATGGGGGAGTCGGCTTTAGGAGAAGGGGTGGTCCGGAAAGTGTGGGCCGCAGTGGAAAAAGAAAAACCCCTAAAATGAAATTCCACTAAAAAGTTTCAAGTGCAACACTTACCAAGGCATTTAAAAGTAAATTAAGTAAAAATAAAAGAGATAAATAAATAATTAAATTAAGTAGAAAAAAACATTTTTTTTGCAATACAGCATTGCACTTTAGGTACGCATAACAATTACGCATAGAACAACAAGTAGGCAAAAACTGCCCAGCCAACAAAAAAAGATCCGAAAAAAAAATTTGTTAGGGTGATTTCCAGGGACACCCACAAACAGAAGAACCTCCTGCAGTCATTAGATCTCCCGATGCCCTGAAAAAATGAAAATTTCTAAACAGTAGGGTTCTTAAATAAAACAATGTTAAAAAAATGATAAACACGCCGACAAAGACAAAGTAATAGAAGAATATATCCGCACACTCTTCTTCAGGGCTCTATATCGTTTGGTCTTTATTATTTTTTGTTGTGCATTATTGTTTTTTTGCTTAGGGTTTGCGGCCGCGTCCACTATATGTATTTAAAAAAAACATTTAAATGACGTATTTTAAGTGCCATGTTTGACTTGTTTGTCATTTTTGTCATTTTTATAATACTAGGCAAAAAATAAGTAAACTAACAAAAAGTATACCAATCACAAGAAGTAACTTGTACGTAGGCCCAGAGGTTGCAGGTTCGAAACTCGAAACTATTTGACGATGGCCGTGTGATACAAATGCTTAGGTGGCGGTACGGTCGTGTGGCCGATCGGTTAACTCGACCAACACATGTATATCGACTTACACACAAAAAAACGGTCTTAGTATAATGAACCTATGATCGTCCGAAACGTATGCGGGTAACAAAATGTTTAGGTGGTCGATTGTCTACCGCGGCCAATTTATTTAGAACCAAAACAAAAACGATCTTAGTGAGAAGCCAAAATTGGGCAACCCAATACAAAAAAAACATTTTTAAATCAAATGGTCGTATAAAGAAATAGTAAACTCAACCGATTTATATCCAGATTTATGTATAAAAATACGCTTTGTGACGTCATGGGTTGGAAACCCCAAAGAGTAAGTTAATCGAGATTTCGCTCTAAACTTTTCTGTTAATATTCCAGTGGTTGCGCGTATGATGACTGTATTGCATTACATATAAGGCAGATAGTACTTATGGCGATGCATATTCAATATTTACATTTAAAAATAATCGTGGAATTCTTGGTTCTGTTGGGCATTATATGATTAAACAATAGCTGTACTCGGTAGTTTAATTTTTAATTATGATGACATCACATTTTTACAAATGACAAAATTATATACAGTAATGTATAGTAATGTAGAGCAAAAAATAATGCCGGTAAGAATTATAAAGCAACGTATTTTATGATTTGTTAACGTTGCTAGTTTTCAGAACTTCTCACTTCTCAGAGCGAAAGTTTGGATCTCTCGGGCAAACATTTTTTCAAAGAAAAAGACTTTTGTTCCATACATGATTATAACATATTTTAAGAGCTTTATGTAACAATATTATATTACAATTAGTCCGATTATTCTATCATTTAGTCTGGTGGTTGTATGCGACGTCTTTCAACCGAAAGGTTCGAAACTAGTCGTTAGCTATTCGGTTGTGTCCTTGGGAAAGGCACTTAACAGACATTGCCTGTACCCATCGGATTAATAGTTTCTACTAAATTAAAGAAACGTGTCTATCATATACAGCATACTGCAATAGCTCCGGTAACCCGACAATGGGCGCGAGGTGATCTGACGATTACCCGTGTGTTAACTCCCTTGATTTTACCATCCACGAGGATTAACATGAATATCCTATTATATTTTAAGTACTTGGATAACATATATTACGAGCTTTATGTAACAATATTATATTACGAGTTAAATTGTGAGTTCATATAATTAAATATGAACGGTTTATGAGGTTATCTGTACATAAAGTTAGTTGTAAAATGCTTTTAACTTTGATTATTATACTCACATTGGCGTGTTAAACTTTGTCAACAAATATTGACTCTGTTTCTATCAATATTTTTTCTTCATATCTTTGGTTATTAAATCCATTCAATATCAACTTTAAACAAGTAGTGCATTCAGTAGGTATTTTAAAATTGTATGGGCAAATATGGTTTTCACAATATTGCAAGTCTGCGTTTTTTGCATGTTTAAAACAGATTGTCAGTTGTTATTACGCATAGGCGAAAAATGTGAATAGTCATTCATTTGATTGAGATAAATAAATCACAAAATGCAATTAAAGTTTGACAACGCCAACTTAAAAGCCAAAGGCCAGCTATGGTTTAGAACTTAACAAGTACCTCGTTTTATTTTATTTACTTAGGGCCGTTATTTACTGGACTAATTAGTTTTAAATGCAAAGTTAGAAGAGTAGACCAGAGTGTGCTACTTTTATTAGATCGTAGGACGGGAATAGGCAAATAGTCGGCAAAGCGCAAGAAAATGGAAGTGGATATGCTGAAGCTAGGAGAAGACATGAAACAAGATGTTAGAATCGATAAAAAGAAAGCAAGAAAAGTTAAAATCCATTACATTGGAATTGTGTTCGGACTAATTCTATTGTTTAGTGGCTACAGCTCCATGTTTGTCTTACAGTCCAGTATTAATATTGAAGCCGGCATTGGTAAGTGTTTTCAGAGATGTGGTATCTTCCTATATAAAGAAAATACCTAACATATGTATCAAAATTTAGTTGCAAAAAACTTAAAATTTTTTAAACTAATTGTAATGAAATAACTTTGAAAAAATATAAACCAATACTTAATTAAATGCTCGTTAAGTCGTAGGAGTTCGTTCGTGGCAAAACAATGTCATTGACCAGAAGGTAGCGGATTCGAAGCCCTTTATTAGCCAGACGATTATGTACTTGTGCAAGGCACTTAAAACACGCTGTACAAATCCAGTGATTCAATAGGTCAATAAAAACTGTAGCAAAGTTTCTATCGTTTTACAATTCGGTCACCCGATGCTGATCACGTCGTAGTCGAACGATATGATAACGCCGTCAAATATCCTATGCATTATCATAAACACGAGTTTTTTTAACAAGCCAAGTTTTTTACCGAGCCAAGTGTTTTACCGAGCCAAGTTTTTTTTACCTAATGGGCTCGTCATTAGAACCGTTTTTGTATGGAAGTAGGTATATGTATCGGTCGCGTTAACCACTCGGCCACTCTACCGTACTCATAAACACAAGTTTAAAATCTTCTTTTTATGAAAACGACATCAACGCTATTGTTCTACAGGGAATCAGATGATGTCTATTACCTACATAGTTTGCCTCATTACCTGCTTTTTCGTGTCGCCGTTGTTTTTGCGGGTGGTCGGTGTAAAAGCATCTCTTCTTATCGCCGAATTTTGCTACGTTCTTTATGTGGCCGCCAACTTTTATCCAAGTATGTCTCTTTTGGAAGGACTCTCACAATAGCATGAGCTACACGCACCAAATTCTAAAACATACTGTGTTCCACCTAATGCCGCATAAAATATCACCTTGTTATACTGAAAACATTCAAACAAAAAGTTAAATGCTTAAAAAACATATATTAGCAGATTTTCGCAATGAAAATTAAAATAAACAAAAGAGATTTATCGGTTTAAAACCTGACTGTAAAAAAAAATATTCTTTTATTAGTTATATTTATAAACGATCTATTTTTTTTGGTTTTAAACCTTCGGCTAATAAATGTAGGTATAATAATGTATTCACAAATATAAAAAATAATTCTTACCTTTATTTCTAGATCGCTATGTTATGTACTTTGTCGGTGCTTTGGCCGGTTTTGCGGAAGCTGTGTATTGGATTCCACATGGCATTTGCTACGTTCACTTTGGAATGAAATACCATAAATATTCCGGTATACCTGAGAGCCAGTGTATTGCAGAGTTTGCTGGACTTCTTCTTGGATTGTTTATTATTAATCAGGTGAATATATGTGGGTAAATACATATAGCAATTGGTATTGCGCCTGAACCCAGCGGATTAGTGGGTTCTACCAAATTGAAGGAACGTGTCTATCATATACAACATACTGCAATAGCTCTGGTAACCCGACGATGGGCGCGAGGTGATCTGACGATTGCCCGTGTGTTAACCGCCTTCGTTTTCCCATTTACGGGTATAAACATGAATATCCTATCCTATCCTAGTTTCCTAGCTTTATTATTTTTTGTTTTACCGTTTTAGTTATTACCGTTAATGGTGACCATTTTTATAATTGCCTGTCTTTGCGTTTAATGAATAAAATCGTTGGAATAATGTAAAAATACTTCAAAATGCTAGCTTTGCGATTATATTATTACACCAGGTTTAAGTACTTTTTGTTTGTGTACCTCGTTTGGTAAATGAATTAATGAACTTTAAGAGTAAACCGATCGAATAGCGCTTAGGATTTACGAGGGTCATATTGCGGTTAAATCTACCGTAGCATTTTGTTGCCCGTGTATACGATAACGAGATAACTCATATACCAAGGCTTAAAAATACTGAATTTTTAACTTTAAAAATACTTTAGTTTTACCTTGTGTCAAATATGATTAAGTGCTTTTTGTACAGCATAGTTCTGCATTGCACATTTCGATCAATGTTATTTTATTACTCCTGTTTATAGCTGTGTCGCCATAAAACTTTAAACTCTGCTTGCTACAGCATAAAACTTTGCACACGCTGAGTTTACTTACATTAAAAGGTAGTAAAATGACTAATATATATATAAACCCCTTTCATCCTATCAATATACATTTATGCCAATATTATATATATATACATATATGCCTACCTTATATATATATCTATCCATTGCTATAGCTAAAATTCAAATGCCCAAACATTTCCTAAAATATCACAAAATTTTACATTTTTCATTATATTCAACACAGATTATTGGGAACCTGTTTTCATTTATGGTGTTGTACTTTCTACCCCAAAACGTGACGCCAAGTAATGGGACTACGTTTGTCAACGTCACGCTGACGTCAGATCCTTTTCTCCACTGCGGGGCCAATGACTGTCAGGACCCAAACGTCACTGCACAGCATATAGATCAGTACGTCCCTTCTAATCCGGTCGCAATCTATGTCCTTCTGGCCTCCCTCATAATAGTGATGTTGCTTGGGATAGCGGTACATGCATGGCTCGTGCCCAACATCGTATTGGATTCGCAAAAATCTCAAATGGAAGAAATATACAAGGATGAAATGGTTCCAATGAACGGTACAAATAATGTTCGAATAGCTGACAAGAAACATGGCAATAAGGTATGTTAATAATCCCCGTGGTTCATAAACATCCTATGTTATATTGTAATTTAGAATACTTGACACCCGTATTACACATACACGTATGCATTACAGTATCGATATAAATATATTGATTTTTAGACTACTTAACTTTGGTTAAAACAGTGTTGGACATATCCTTTAATAGTAGTAACAGAAACACTGCTTCTGAATTATACTTCTGATTTTTGAACATTATTATATTTCAGCATAAGGTCTATTACCATAATTGTTAACCACTAAGTCAACATCTTGTTGAGTTAATTAGTTACTTATTCCAAGTCAAGGTAAGTAATATATTATGTAAGGTGTACTGTTAAATTGCGCCAGTAGTGTAATATCAAAGACAACAAAGATAGATATTAATCAAATGTTGTGGGAAAATCACTCTTTAATGTTCACAAGCAGAGAACTACCTTCTAAGTTGCACGCTGTAAAGCAACCAATAAAAAAATACGTGCTGACGCTTTCGTTTCCCATGATTGAATAGATGCTACACAATAATCTATAATACACAACCTATTACACATTAACTCTAGTTAAAACTGTATGCAATACGTTGCTGCCAAACGACAACAGAATCAGATATTTGATGACAATTTCTTTTTAGGTTTGTACGATGTTGTTCAATTCGTTTAGAGATACTTTTAAGCAAATAATCATGCTGAAACAAATTCTCATCACTCCGATATCGATCTATCTTGGAATGGTCATCGCGTTTCTGATAAGCGAGCTTACCAGATCTTACGCCTCCTGCATTCTTGGAGTTTCACAGGTATAATGGATTTTTTAAATGACTTTAATCTGGGATATTCATGTTTATTCCCGTGAATTGGAAAACAGGCTCCCAGTCAGATTACCAAATGTATTGCAGTATGGTGTATTTGATAGGCAACTTGCTTTAGTTTTAGTCCAAACCACAAATGCAGTTAATAAAGGCGATGCTTGCTTAAGTGCCTTGTCAAGGTCAGAACCAACTAGGTTAGTAGTTAGTTCTAACAAACCAATCTTTTGATTGAGAGAAAACGATGCTTTGATTTGTCAATACGGGCTAAGACTTAGCCGTAAGACACAAGATAGAACAAATGTGTCGGGTTTAAAAGAGCCGAAAAAGTCCAACGTGGTCAAATAATGATTGACAGGTGCTCTTATTCAGGAATTAAACCAACTGTGGCTGGTTTAATCTCTGGCTTACTGAGCACATAGGTCGGTGTATCTTACATTGAACTTGTCTGTTTTCATTGTCATTCAAGCGGCGACCAAGTAAACTTTTTTTACCGAGCCAAGTTTCGACACTTAGACCGTTTTTGTATTGTAGTCGGTATATGTATCGGTCGCGCTATAACCATGTGGCCATACGACCGTACGACCAATTTTTATTTATTTATTTATTTATTGCCGGGCTCAGTTTAGATCCCATAATGGGTTTGTTGCCAACACCGTTTTTTTGTGTGAAAGTCGGTATTTGTATCGGTCGCGTTAACCATTCGGCCACACGACCGTGTAAATAAACCAAAACCATTCATAATTTTAACCATAGCACCATGTAGCGATTTAACCCCGCTGTTTTTTTGTGACACTTGTTAATGGGATAAGTATGTGACCAATAACTCATCGCATTTTCAAGCACTAAAATATAAATGAATTATAATGATAATAAATAAAACACTTTTACAGGTCGGCTCTTGTTTCATAGCAAACGCGGTGGTCAACGGAACTTCATGTATCTTAGCTGGAAAAATCCTTGGAAAATATGGAAACGTGCCACTGCTGTTGTTTCAGCTATTTACCAATAGTATATTCTACATCATCTGCCTTCTATGGATCCCAACTCCGAGTACTACATGGTTGGTGTACGTCCTGTTTGCCTTCAACGGACTGTGTTGTTCCACTGGTCAAGTCACTGTTGGAAGTAAGTTGCGGCTCTAAGTGTACTTATGCTTATAGTTAAAAACTGGTAGAATGATAGTTTTTACTAAATTAATGAAACGTCTTAATCTTACCCAACACACTGCAATAGCTCCGATAACCAGACGGTGGGCGCGAGGTGATCTGACGATTGCCCGTGTGACAACCCCCTTGGTTTTCCCCCATTTACGGGGATAAACACGAATTCCTTTGACTATAACTTAAATGTGTAAACCTAAATTGAACGTGTAGTATTTTCATTTTTGATAGATGTTTTAATTTCTAGTCAAAAGTCTATCAATAGAAGGATTAATAAATGTTATTAATAAAAGCATTAATATATTACACTTCATTCATAATAATTACTAATTATAACTCCTTTAACTTTACAAATACAAACAACAATATCTTCAATATTTTTGTCGCCATGATAAGATTTTTACCTTAATCCTTCATAGATAAGAGGGCAATTAGTTCGATGCCTTTGTGCACAAATATTGTGCTGGAGCTATTGAAATGTGTGGAATGCGGTGATGATATTTCTACATTTTTTTCATCTTATTAAGCATTGAATCCATGTGACGACAACCATGCGATATGTTTTTCGATTCCACCCCCTCGGCTTGTGGCACGACCCTGTTTTGAGGTGCTACGTGGCCAAACAAATTGTCTAATAACGTAGGGTCCTTTAGCAAAAGGTTAACGCGACCGATACATATACTCACTGTGCCAACTTATACCGACTATGCCATAAAGGTCTTAGCAACGACGATATCATGGTTCAAAACAGCGCACGATTAAAAAAGTCTAAATACGAAATAACCTTTATATCCAGATTACTACGCTCAATTCCTAAACAAGGAGATCTCCTTCATGTTATGGTCATTCTACTTTGCAATTGGCTTCGTCATCGAATTCACCACGAGTCCTGTTCTTTGCATGCGGGAGAAAATCTACATGCATATTTCATTTATGGTTGTGTCAATATTTAGCGCAGGTGATTGTACTGAGTTAGAAACCTTTTGTTTTAATCACATTTTTGGATGATATTTTTTTGTTACCGGGCTTAGTTTCGAACCCATAATAGGTTCGTTATTAAGACCGTTTTTTTAGAAGTATATGTACCTGTGGCGTAAACTATCTGGCCACACGACTGTACATTTTTCGAGGATGTTCGTTCTTGTTGTATCCCCGAGAATGCAACAGTACAAGCAGGGGCATAAGGGCAACCGCCAAATTACCTCACAAACACTGTCGGATTACCGGAGCTGTTGCATTGTGTTATAAACGATTGAGATGTTCCTTAGTGACTTGCTCGGGACTATCAAAGCCTCCATTTTCTTTAACTGTACAACATTTTAAGCTGCTTACACAACACCGACGCTCCTGATTTAGGTATCCGACCGATCGTTCTGTTCTAAGTCCGACCGAATATCTCAGTTGGTTAGTGAGTTATCTTTCAGTCCAATGGTTACAGATTCGAAACTGGTCGCTAGCTAGTCGACTATGTCCTATTTAGCGCGCATTGCCTGATCCTAGTGGAATGATGGGTTTTACCGAATAAAAGGAACATCTTGACCATACAAAACACACAGCAATATCTCCGGTAACCCGACGGTTGGCGCGAGGTAATCTCACGATTGCCCATGTGTTAACCCCTTGATTTTCCCTAAATATTTTACCGAAAAACATGAATATCCTTCTATCCTCATTGTATAAAATTAACCATTAAGAAATAAATAACCGTTTTACATTTCAGGTTGTGCCGAATTCCTATGCAAGAAACATAAGTAATCTGTCCGAGCAAATATGATTAAGTTGTATTGTTTTAATGTACACAAGTACGTTCCGTAAACAGTTAGCAATATTTTATTTGAAGTATA
>CH000200.1:23079-35675 GCA_000149265.1 Ciona savignyi | reverse complement strand
GGGGAGGTTTTTGGGGATTTGGTGGTTGGAGGGTGGTCGAATAGATATTCTGTCCGCCCAGGTTCGGTTAGAGAACGTTGAACGCGATGGTGAAAATAATTGCCCCATATATTAGCCCAAAATTATTGGTGTAATTTAAAGTTCAACGTAACGTTCACGCATTCGAAATAAAATTAAATAGAGGGGGTCTTATTCGATCGAAAATAAAAGAAATAGAACGAGAAGTGAGCCCCACCGGGGACTTTTTCCAATTTGAAAATGTTAGACAAAAACGTGATACAATTTATAAAGTAAAACTAAATAATAATAACGTAACAAATAATCCAAGTGAAACCCTTAACGAAGTATATAATTTTTACAATAATTTATGGGGGGTTATTCCGAATACAAATGAACAAGAAAAATATCTATCCGACATAAAACCATTAAAGATAAATAAGGACGATGTAAGAATACTTAAAAAACCAATAGACATTAAAGAAATTAAAATAGCAATAGAAGAACTAAACAAAAATAGCTCACCTGGTATAGATGGCCTTACTGCAAAACTTTATAAACAAATGGATAACATTTTTCTTAATGACCTCTGCGAACTTTATAATAATTTTTATTTTACGGGAAAAATGCCTAACTCAATGAGAACAGCCATTGTGAAATTAATTTTTAAAAAAGGTGATAAATTGGACCTGAAAAACTGGAGACCCATTTCGTTATTGACTACGGACTACAAAATTTTCAGCAAAATAATAAATAATAGATTAAAAATAATTCTAGATTGTATAATCAGTCAAAATCAAAAATGTGGAATTAAGAATCGGTATATAGACCAAAGTATATATAACATCCAAAGTGCAATAGATTCGGCCAAATATTCAAATAAAAAATTAACGTTAATGACAATTGATTATGAAAAAGCTTTTGACAGAATAGACCACCATTTTATAATTAAAATCCTCCAGAAGCTCCAAATTCCTATAGAATTAATAAATCTAATTAAAATATTATATAATGAAATAAAAAGTAAAATAGAAATAAACGGTGCTTTTACCAAACCAATAATTGTTAAACGGGGTATTAGACAAGGTTGCCCGACCAGTATGTCGCTTTTTTTAATTGGGGTAGACATACTGACTAAAAAAATAAATAACAATAAATTAATAACGGGATATAGATTGGGTCCAATCGAGTATAAATTAGAACAATATGCTGACGACGTAACTTTTTTAATTGGCGACTATAAATCTCTTCCCCAAATAAAAAACGAACTTAAAAAATATGAAATGGCATCTGGACAAATAATTAATAACGATAAAACTCAATATATGACTAATGATCCAGAAATTAAAAAGCATATTCATAAATTAAATATGGGTAATAATATAGTAACGATAATTAAAATATTGGGTATATTTTTTAGCTTTGAACAAAATTGCGAACACCAAAATTGGGAAAAATCAAAAAATTCAATAAAACGGGCAATTGGAATCCATCAACAACGAAATTTAACTCTTTCCGGGAAATGTACACTAATAAATTCTCTTATAGTTCCTCAATTTTTACATCCAGGTAAACATATTCCAATTAATAATAAATATATAAAAGAAATAAATAATCTCATTTTTAAATTTCTATGGTTCCCGAGTAAGTTAGAAAAAATAAAACGTCTAAAATTATTAAATTCAATAAAAGATGGGGGTAGAGCAATTCCTGATATCGAAACTAAAATAGTTGCGGCTAAATTAATAAGATTACATGAATTAACGCAGATAAATAAAATAGAAAACTTATGGCAAGAGTGGGCAAGACACCAACTTGGTTCGACGATTAAATCCGTTAATTCCAAATTATATTCGAATTTATCCCCTAATGCAACATTCCCAAATAAATTATATAGAATAATTAGACATAACTATTATAAATTAAAACAAGACGACTATGTTTTTGATAACGCAAAAATGAAACCAATCTATAATATACTAATTAAACCAAAACTTTTAAATAACGTAATTAAAATTAATGACTCGATAATACCCTGGGATAAAATAAATCTCAATAGTGGAAAGATGAATTTTTTCTTTAATAACAAGGAACGGAAAAATAATTATAAAATAGCAAATAAAGCATTTTTTTATGGGGATTTTTTCAAAAAACATAACTATAATATAATGTATAAAAATAAAATTATAATAAGGAGATGTAAATTCTGTCGGGGCCCAAATGATAATATTATACACCTACTTACTAGTTGTCCTACAATAATATCTATCTTCAATAACTTAATTTATACCTATAATAATAAAATATCCTATCATAAAACTAAATTAACTAATCAACTAATATTATATAATTGCTCCGACGACAAACAAAAGCTTCAACGCGGAGCAATTAAACTACTTACCTTAGCCAAAATATAAGTAATTAATTATAAGAAATATTTAGATTTAAAAAATGCATATATATGGAATAATAGTGAATTCAACCGGAAAATCCTTTGGATAGTTAAAAATAAATTCAACATATATCTTCGACAGCTGTGCATAGCGGAAAACTTCGAATTTGTCAAAGAAAAATTTAAACTTATTAATGAATTTAACATTGTTGATAATTGATAATGTGTTTTTAATGTACCAAATTATGAATAATAATAACAAAAATCTTTTTTTTTGTGTATATACTAAATAATTAATACTGAAAATATAAGCAAATAATTGCATACAATAAATATTAAAAATTGTTTTTTACTGAAACATAATATGTGTGTAACATAATCAATATTTAAAAATGATTTAAATAATTACCTCTTTTTTTCCAAGTTATTGCCGCCTTTCTATTACAGAATAACAAGTTATTGACGTCTTTTAAATTGAAATTACAAAAAAAAAAAAAAAAAAAAAAAAACGTGCGTCACCGAGTAGCACATGAGCTAAATGTTCTATAGCAGAAAGCGGTTACTTAATTTGTCCTCAAAGTTTTGAAGAACAAATTGTACTTGCCCATGTTTTGACCGATTCACCTCTTAACAAAGATTTATAACTCTTTAACCACGAAGCATGCGATATCACATTTTACTGTCATAAAACTAACATAACAACTTTTCGTTATCGTTTCTGGAAACAAAATTTTCGTTTCTCGGGTAAAATTTTTGTTTCTTAGAAACGAAAATTGTGTTTCTTAAATGAGTTTAGGATTATTATTTCCCCAAGTTCTATGATTACATAATTCGTCAAGCTGACACAATATCAACAATTTCGAGTGAAAATGATTGCATGTGCAGTTAATAAATGTAGTTGGACCTTTTAAACTAAGATAATGTATTTGTTGTATTCATTTAAATGAAACATAAATGTATAAACCCACAACAAAATAATACACTGATTAGTACTTTTTACGGGCGGTAATAGAAACAAACGGGGTTAAAAGAGTGATTTAAATTCGTGTAACCGATAAACATTAAAAAAACCGTCATAAATATTGATTTTAATTTAGAATAACATTAGAGAGATTTTCAGGTAGATATACATGAACAAACTGTCGTAAAAATAACAAAAAAAACGAAAATTACGTGACTAAAGATAAAATGGATGATGATAATTACTCCAAAAGTGATTACGTTATTGATTTTTACATTTTTTGCTTTCCGAAACTCGCTTTTGTTGTGTGTCATTTAGTTAGTTCTGCTACAACATACCTTTTCTGCAATCATTGTGTTTATCCATAATAAACAACAAGTTTTTCAAAACAACAAGAAGATATTTAATTATATTGTAAAAAATTGATGTGTGTTAATTGCCGCATCACACCTAAGTTCATTAATATACTGCGAAAATTTGTCGACATGTATATATGAAAGCGGGCTGATATCATGTCAACGACGTATATAAGAAAATGACTTAAGGGTGTTTCCGTAATATGTTAGAATATCGTCCTTTAACAACAATTTTCATTTTTCTTTCTTATAAACGATTGTCATATTTTCTAACATATTATATTAAAGGGGAACTGAAGTAAATTTTAAGAATATCTTAATAAATGGAAAACAATACGCTGATTTCAAAAATCAAATCAGTTTCTTCCAATATTTTTTTGTTAAAGAGTTATGAGCAAATATGCATTTTATTTTATGTTAGGGGATTTCCCGTATTACGTCACTGACGTTGTTGAGATTTCGTGCCTATATGCATTGTATACAATCATGTGCCAGTTTATAGGTGAATTAGTAACATAAGCGCCTGCAGGAGCGTTGTATTTTTGTTTTTTTATGGAGACTTAGCATAACACTTGTCATATAGCCTAACTGAACCCAATGTACCTGCGTGACAGCTTACCTTAAGCGCGCTCATTCAGGCCTGCACGATCCTGGACCTAAGCTGAATGCTGAGGTATACAGGTCTCGTATTTAAATGACTTTAGAATAATAAGTCTTAGCAATTTATATCATAAATCATAGAAGTGAAAACAGAACAAGAAACCTAGAACAGGAGGCAGTAAACTGTAACTGCCAGCAATTTATAGAAATAAACCAGCCATCAATCAAAGATCAGACTATGCGGTGGGAACAGCCTATTTCTTTCATGATTGTTGCTTTTCAATACTATAGCCATAATCTGCAACATAGACTAGCAATGTTGTTATCAACCCCTAGGCTACAAACTGAGAGTGTGAGAGATTTGGTATACATATGCATAGAAGTTTTAACAAATTTCTTTTGTTTTCTTCATTTCTAGAGTAAATTTAAGTTAATGTTGTAACACTAAAATGGATGACAGTTTTCAACATTCTGGCATGGATGAAAGAAGTTTTATTGTACACAATAAAACAACACAAATTTAGTCATGTGCGTTTGAACCAAGGAAAACGTCTGAAAGTATCTCTTGAAGATGCAAGCCCCATAGAAGAAAATGTTTATTTAGAAACATTACCTATTGACATGACTTGGTGCCGTTGCAAAAACTGTATTCTTATGGACATACCGCAAGAATGTTTATGCTGCATGAATGTACATGCATTTGTGCACAAAATAATGCCAGACTGGACTTGCATTACTAAAAGCCCTTATTTTTCAATTATCTGCTTGGATAAAGAAGTTCTTGAAGTTGCACTTGATGTACTGGGTTGATCACTATGTTTAAAATCATAATCAGAAACCTATAAAATTGTTGGAACTGTATTTTTCAAGTGGTTTGTTTTCATCATCTTGGCTACTCCATTGGAGTCAAATACAATTTTACTATGATAATCCTTGTCACAAATATGTGCACTACACATTGCCGTTCTTTTTCCAGGTAGTTTAGAACGCTTGCATTGTTGTATCCATTGCTTCAACCGTTTTTTGTCGTTGTGAGGAAATCGATGGAAGAGCACAGGTGGATTGGAATTTCGTGTGCTGTAATAGGAATTTGTACATCCTGGAGCAAAACAATATGCTCCAATCACTCTTCCTTCCTTCTCAGTGGCTTAACTTTAGGCATTTTACAATATCTAATAAAAAGAACTAAATTAGAAATGTAGTATATTCTTATTAACTTATTTGGGTAGTTAAGTAAAGATCTATTATATATATTCTTCACTTACTTATCTGAGTGCTTGCTGTGTACTTATTGTCAGACTACACATCAGCTACTCAACTGTGGATTAACTGGTTTTTGCAATAAGTGGTATTCTCAACCAGTAGGCTAATGCTCAGTTTCAATAACAGCAGACATTAAATGCACCACATACACAACAGCAAAACATTATACAAACAACCAAGGTAAACCATGAAAGAAGATAGACTTTTCCCACCGCATAGTCTAGCCTTTGCCTAATGGCTGGTTTATTTCTATAAATTGCTGGCAGTTACAGTTTAATGCATTCTGTTATAGTTTTCTTGTTCTGTTTTCACTTTTATTATTTATGATATAAATTGCTAAGACTTATTATTCTAAAGTCATTTAAATACGAGATCTGTATACCTCAGCATTCAGCTTAGGTCCAGGACCGTGCAGGCCTTAATGACCGCGCTTAAAGTAAGCTGTCACCATGTACATTGGTTCAGTAAGGCTATATGACAAGTGTTATGCTAAGTCTCCATAATAAAAACGAAAATACAACGCTCCTGCAGGCGCTTCTGTTATTAATTCACCTCTAAACTGACACATGATTGTATACAATGCATATAGGCACGAAATCTCAACAACGTCAGTGACGTAATACGGGAAATCCCCTAACATAAAATGAAATACATATTTGCTCATAACTCTTTAACCAAAAAATATTGGAAGAAACTGTTTGATTTTTGAAATCAGCGTATTTTTTTCCATTTATTAAGATATTCTTAAAATTTACTTCAGTTCCCCTTTAAATCTAACAGGTCCACTTTTTAATAATTGTGATTGAATGACAGTTGAACCAATGTCCTAAAATAGTTAATATTCATGCCTGTATTGAGAATTGCATGTTAATCTGATCAAGGGATTAATGTTTTCATATATTGCAGTATTATGGAATTAAATAGGATCGATATAGCGAACATTTTGATAATTTAACCTTGTGCGTGGGTGCGTTTGTGGCGCGCGTTTGAAAACCAAACAAGATATAAGGTTTATTGGGGGGAACACATTTAAAGGTATGTTATCTACCCATCTACCAATTTTCATGTACTTACCACAACAAATCGTCGATTTAGGTATATCCAAGCTGTTTCATTTCAACCCAAAGCGAAAATACTGATAATTTGACGTTGTGTGGGTGCGTTCGTAGCGCGCGTTTGAAAACCAAACAAGATATGAGGTTTATTTTTTGGGAGCAATTTTATAAATGTGTTATCCACCCATCTACCGATTTTCATGTACTTACACTAACAATTCGTCGATTTAGGTATATCCAAGCTGTTTCATTTCAACCTAAAGCGAACATTGATAATTTGACATAGTGTGGGTGCGTTTGTGGCGCGCGTTTGAAAACCAAACGAGATATAAGGTTTATATTTTGTGAGCAAATTAACGAGTATGTTATCTATCCATCTACCAATTTACATTGACTAACTATAAGAAATCGTCGATTTGGGTATATCCAAGCTGTTTCATGTCAACCCAAAGCGAACATATTGATAATATATGACGTGGTGTGGGTGCGTTCATGGCGCGCGTTTGAAAACCAAACAAGATATAAGGTTTATTTTATGGGAGCAAGTTTATAAATGTGTTATCCACATATGTACCAATTTTCATGTACTTACTACAATAAATCGTAGATTTAGGTATATCCAAGCTGTTCCATGTCAACCCAAAGCGAAAATACCGTATTGATAATATGACGTAGTGTGGGTTCGTTCGTGCCGCGCGTTTGAAAACAAAACGGTATATAAGGTTTATTATTTGGGAGCAATTTTATAAATGTGTTATCTACCCATCTACCAATTTTCATGTACTTAGTATAACAAATCGTCGATTTAGGAATATCGAGGCTGTTTCATTTCAACCCAAAGCGAACATATTGATAATTTGACGTAGTGTGGGTGCGTTTGTGGCGCGCGTTTGAAAACCACACGAGATATAAGGTTTATATTTTGTGAGCACATTTACGAGTATGTTATCTACCCATCTACCAATTTTTATCTACTGATTATAAGAAATCGTCGATTTAGGTATATCCAAGCTGTTTCATGTCAACCCAAACCGAACATATTGATAATTTGACGTAGTGTGGGTATGTTCATGGCGCGCGTTTGAAAACCAAACAAGATATAAGATTTATTTTTGGGAGCAAAATTATAAATGTGTTATCCACCCATCTATCAATTTTCATGTACTTACTATAACAAATCGTCGATTTAGCTATATCCAAGCTGTTTCATTTCATCCCAAAGCGAACATATTGATAATTTGACGTAGTGTGGGTGCGTTTGTGGCGCGCGTTTGAAACCAAACGAGATATAAGGTTTATTTTGTTGGGACCAAATTTATAAATGTGTTATTCACCCATCTACCAATTTTTATGTACTTACTACAATAAATCGTCGATTTAGCTATATCCAAGCTGTTTCATTTCATCCCAAAGCGAACATATTGATAATTTGACGTAGTGTGGGTGCGTTTGTGGCGCGCGTTTGAAAACCAAACGAGATATAAGGTTTATTTTTTTGGAACCAAATTTATAAATGTGTTATTCACCCATCTACCAATTTTTATGTACTTACTACAATAAATCGTCGATTTAGCTATATCCAAACTGTTTTATTTCAACCCGACGCGAACATATTGATAATTTGACGTAGTGTGGGTATGTTCATGGCGCGCGTTTGAAAACCAAACAAGATATAAGATTTATTTTTGGGAGCAAAATTATCAATGTGTTATCCACCAATCTATCAATTTCCATGTACTTACTATAACAAATCGTCGATTTAGATATATACAAGCTGTTTCATTTCATCCCAAAGCGAACATATTGATAATTTGACGTATAGTGTGGGTGCGTTCATGGCGTGCGTTTGAAAACCTAACGAGATATAAGGTTTAATTTTTGGGAGCAAATTTATAAATGTGTTATTCACCCATCTACCAATTTCCATGCACTTACCACAACAAATCGTCGATTTAGGTATATCCAAGCTGTTTCATTTCAACCCAAAGCGAAAATACTGATAATTTGACGTATAGTGTGGGTGCGTTTGTGGCGCGCGTTTGAAAACCAAACGGGATATAAGGTTTATTTTTTGGGAGCAATTTTATAAATGTGTTATCCACCCATCTACCGATTTTCATGTACTTACTATAACAATTCGTCGATTTAGGTATATCCAAGCTGTTTCATTTCAACCCAAAGCGAACATATTGATAATTTGACATAGTGTGGGTGCGTTTGTGGCGCGCGTTTTGAAAACCAAACGAGATTTAAAGCTTATATTTTGTGAGCAAATTTACGACTATGTTATCTACCCATCTACCAATTTTCATTTACTAACTATAAGAAATCGTCGATTTAGGTATATCCAAGCTGTTTCATGTCAACCCAGCAAAGCGAACATATTGATAATATGACGTGGTGTGGGTGCGTTCATGGCGCGCGTTTGAAAACCAAACAAGATATAAGGTTTATTTTTTGGGAGCAAATTTATAAATGTGTTATCCACCCATCTACCGATTTTCATGTACTTACTACAATAAATCGTAGATTTATGTATATCCAAGCTGTTTCGTGTCAACCCAAAGCGAAAACACCGTACTGATAATATGACGTAGTGTGGGTGCGTTCGTGCCGCGCGTTTGAAAACAAAACGGGATATAAGGTTTATTATTTGGGAGCAATTTTATAAATGTGTTATCTACCCATCTACCAATTTTCATGTACTTAGTATAACAAATCGTCGATTTAGGAATATCGAGGCTGTTTCATTTCAACCCAAAGCGAACATATTGATAATTTGACGTATTGTGGGTGCGTTCGTGGCGCGCGTTTAAAAACCAAACGAGATATAAGGTTTATTTTTTGGGAGCAACTTTATAAATGTGTTATCCACCCATCTACCAATTTTCATGGACTTACTATAACAAATCGTCGATTTAGCTATATCCAAGTTGTTTCATATCAACCCAAATCGAACATATTGATAATTTGACGTATAGTGTGGGTGCGTTCATGGCGTGCGTTTGAAAACCTAACGAGATATAAGGTTTAATTTTTGGGAGCGAATTTATTAATGTGTTATTCACCCATCTACCAATTTCCATGCACTTACCACAACAAATCGTCGATTTAGGTATATCCAAGCTGTTTCATTTCAACCCAAAGCGAAAAGACTGATAATTTGACGTATAGTGTGGGTGCGTTTGTGGCGCGCGTTTGAAAACCAAACAAGATATCAGGTTTATTTTATGGGAGCAAGTTTATAAATGTGTTATCCACATATCTACCAATTTTCATGTACTTACTACAATAAATCGTAGATTTAGGTATATCCAAGCTGTTCCATATGTCAACCCAAAGCGAAAACACCGTACTGATAATATGACGTAGTGTGGGTGCGTTCGTGCCGCGCGTTTGAAAACAAAACGGGATATAAGGTTTATTATTTGGGAGCAATTTTATAAATGTGTTATCTACCCATCTACCAAGTTTCATGTACTTAGTATAACAAATCGTCGATTTAGGAATATCGAGGCTGTTTCATTTCAACCCAAAGCGAACATATTGATAATTTGACGTAGTGTGGGTGCGTTTGTGGCGCGCGTTTGAAAACCACACGAGATATAAGGTTTATATTTTGTGAGCACATTTACGAGTATGTTATCTACCCATCTACCAATTTTTATCTACTGATTATAAGAAATCGTCGATTTAGGTATATCCAAGCTGTTATCATGTCAACCCAAACCGAACATATTGATAATTTGACGTAGTGTGGGTATGTTCATGGCGCGCGTTTGAAAACCAAACAAGATATAAGATTTATTTTTGGGAGCAAAATTATAAATGTGTTATCCACCCATCTATCAATTTTCATGTACTTACTATAACAAATCGTCGATTTAGCTATATCCAAGCTGTTTCATTTCATCCCAAAGCGAACATATTGATAATTTGACGTAGTGTGGGTGCGTTTGTGGCGCGCGTTTGAAAACCAAACGAGATATAAGGTTTATTTTTTTGGGACCAAATTTATTAATGTGTTATTCACCCATGTACCATTTTTTATGTACTTACTACAATAAATCGTCGATTTAGCTATATCCAAGCTGTTTTATTTCAACCCAACGCGAACATATTGATAATTTGACGTAGTGTGGGTATGTTCACTGGCGCGCGCTTTGAATAACCAAACAAGATATAAGATTTATTTTTTGGGAGCAAAATTATGAATGTGTTATCCACCCATCTATCAATTTCCATGTACTTACTATAACAAATCGTCGATTTAGATATATACAAGCTGTTTTATTTCATCCCAAAGCGAACATATTGATAATTTGACGTAGTGTGGGTGCGTTCGTGGCGCACGTTTGAAAACCAAACGAGATATAAGGTTTATTTTTTGGGAGCAAGTTTATAAATGTGTTATCCACCCATCTACCAATTTTCATGGACTTACTATAACAAATCGTCGATTTAGCTATATCCAAGTTGTTTCATGTCAACCCAAACCGAACATATTGATAATTTGACGTATAGTGTGGGTGCGTTCATGGCGTGCGTTTGAAAACCTAACGAGATATAAGGTTTAATTTTTGGGAGCAAGTTTATAAATGTGTTATCCACCCATCTACCAATTTTCATGGACTTACTATAACAAATCGTCGATTTAGCTATATCCAAGTTGTTTCATGTCAACCCAAACCGAACATATTGATAATTTGATGTATAGTGTGGGTGCGTTCATGGCGTGCGTTTGAAAACCTAACGAGATATAAGGTTTAAATTTTGGGAGCAAATTTATCAATGTGTTATTCACCCATCTACCAATTTCCATGCACTTACCACAACAAATCGTCGATTTAGGTATATCCAAGCTGTTTCATTTCAACGCAAAGCGAAAATACTGATAATTTAACGTATAGTGTGGGTGCGTTTGTGGCGCGCGTTTGAAAACCAAACAGGATATAAGGTTTATTTTTTTGGGAGCAATTTTATAAATGTGTTATCCACCCATCTATCGATTTCCATGTACTTACTATAAAAATTCGTCGATTTAGGTATATCCAAGCTGTTTCATTTCAACCCAAAGCGAACATATTGATAATTTGACATAGTGTGGGTGCGTTTGTGGCGCGCGTTTGAAAACCAAACGAGATTTAAAGCTTATATTTTGTGAGCAAATTTACGAGTATGTTATCTACCCATCTACCAATTTTCATTTACTAACTATAAGAAATCGTTGATTTAGGTATATCCAAGCTGTTTCATGTCAACCCAAAGCGAACATATTGATAATATGACGTGGGGTGGGTGCGTTCATGGCGCGCGTTTGAAAACCAAACAAGATATAAGGTTTATTTTTTGGGAGCAAGTTTATAAATGTGTTATCCACCCATCTACCGATTTTTATGTACTTACTATAACAAGTCGTCGATTTAGGTATATCCAAGCTGTTTCATTTCAACCTAAAGCGAACATATTGATAATTTGACATAGTGTGGCTGCGTTTGTGGCGCGCGTTTGAAAACCAAACGAGATATAAGGTTTATATTTTGTGAGCAAATTAACGAGTATGTTATCTATCCATCTTCCAATTTTCATTTACTAACTATAAGAAATCGTCGATTTAGGTATATCCAAGCTGTTTCATGTCAACCCAAAGCGAACATATTGATAATATATGACGTGGTGTGGGTGCGTTCATGGCGCGCGTTTGAAAACCAAACAAGATATCAGGTTTATTTTATGGGAGCAAGTTTATAAATGTGTTATCCACATATGTACCAATTTTCATGTACTTACTACAATAAATCGTAGATTTAGGTATATCCAAGCTGTTCCATGTCAACCCAAAGCGAAAATACCGTACTGATAATATGACGTTTTGTGTGTTCGTTCGTGCCGCGCGTTTGAAAACAAAACGGGATATAAGGTTTATTATTTGGGAGCAATTTTATAAATGTGTTATCTACCCATCTACCAAT
>CH000200.1:7770-22979 GCA_000149265.1 Ciona savignyi | reverse complement strand
CCTAACCCTGCCCTGAATCTTACCCTAACCGTGACACTATCCCTGACCCTCATCCCTAACCCTTATCTCTGACCCTAATCCTCAACCCTGGTTCTTAACCCGGGCTTAATCCTGTAACTCAACCCTGATACTCAACCCTGATCCGAATGAAATTGAACCCTAACCCTAACCCTGACCCTAACCCTGACCCCAACCCTGACCCTAACCCTGACCCTAACCCTAACCCCAACCCTGACCCTAACCCTGACCCTAACCCTGACCCTAACCCTGATCCTAACCCTGACCCTAACCCTGACCCTGACCCTAACCCTGACCCTGACCCTAACCCTGACCCTAACCCTAAAATTGATTTTAAAAATATATTTAACTGTTCTAAATATATTATAAATCAAGTCAAAGCAGCTACAATAACTATTGCCTTAAAACTAAAAATGATTTTGCACTTTTTTATACTTAATTTTTTTTCACATAGGTACAATGTTAAATTTTTTTAATTTTCAAAAAATGTGTTTTTATGTTATAAAAAGTTGGGTATTGATTAAAGAAATCAGGGTTAGGCATTTTTAAAGAAAAAAAATAAACAGAAAAAAAGTTATTAGAGATGCTCCTAGGAGCGTTTTCATTATTGTACCCTAACACTAACCCTAACCCTAACCCTAACCCTAACCCTAACCCAAAGCGAAAACACCGTACTGATAATAGGACGTAGTGTGGGTGCGTTCGTGCCGCGCGTTTGAAAACAAAACGGGATATAAGGTTTATTATTTGGGAGCAATTTTATAAATGTGTTATCTACCCATCTACCAATTTTCATGTACTTAGTATAACAAATCGTCGATTTAGGAATATCGAGGCTGTTTCATTTCAACCCAAAGCGAACATATTGATAATTTGACGTAGTGTGGGTGCGTTTGTGGCGCGCGTTTGAAAACCACACGAGATATAAGGTTTATATTTTGTGAGCACATTTACGAGTATGTTATCTACCCATCTACCAATTTTTATCTACTGATTAGAAGAAATCGTCGATTTAGGTATATCCAAGCTGTTTCTTGTCAACCCAAACCGAACATATTGATAATTTGACGTAGTGTGGGTATGTTCATGGCGCGCGTTTGAAAACCAAACAAGATATAAGATTTATTTTTGGGAGCAAAATTATAAATGTGTTATCCACCCATCTATCAATTTTCATGTACTTACTATAACAAATCGTCGATTTAGCTATATCCAAGCTGTTTCATTTCATCCCAAAGCGAACATATTGATAATTTGACGTAGTGTGGGTGCGTTTGTGGCGCGCGTTTGAAAACCAAACGAGATATAAGGTTTATTTTATTGGGACCAAATTTATAAATGTGTTATTCACCCATGTACCATTTTTTATGTACTTACTACAATAAATCGTCGATTTAGCTATATCCAAGCTGTTTTATTTCAACCCAACGCGAACATATTGATAATTTGACGTAGTGTGGGTATGTTCATGGCGCGCGTTTGAAAACCAAACAAGATATAAGATTTATTTTTGGGAGCAAAATTATGAATGTGTTATCCACCCATCTATCAATTTTCATGTACTTACTATAACAAATCGTCGATTTAGATATATACAAGCTGTTTTATTTCATCCCAAAGCGAACATATTGATAATTTGACGTAGTGTGGGTGCGTTCGTGGCGCACGTTTGAAAACCAAACGAGATATAAGGTTTATTTTTGGGAGCAAGTTTATAAATGTGTTATCCACCCATCTACCAATTTTCATGGACTTACTATAACAAATCGTCGATTTAGCTATATCCAAGTTGTTTCATGTCAACCCAAACCGAACATATTGATAATTTGACGTATAGTGTGGGTGCGTTCATGGCGTGCGTTTGAAAACCTAACGAGATATAAGGTTTAATTTTTGGGAGCAAGTTTATAAATGTGTTATCCACCCATCTACCAATTTTCATGGACTTACTATAACAAATCGTCGATTTAGCTATATCCAAGTTGTTTCATGTCAACCCAAACCGAACATATTGATAATTTGACGTATAGTGTGGGTGCGTTCATGGCGTGCGTTTGAAAACCTAACAAGATATAAGGTTTAAATTTTGGGAGCAAATTTATAAATGTGTTATCCACCCATCTACCGATTTTCATGTACTTACTACAATAAATCGTAGATTTATGTATATCCAAGCTGTTTCATGTCAACCCATAGCGAAAACACCGTACTGGTAATATGACGTAGTGTGGGTGCGTTCGTGCCGCGCGTTTGAAAACAAAACGGGATATAAGGTTTATTATTTGGGAGCAATTTTATAAATGTGTTATCTACCCATCTACCAATTTTCATGTACTTAGTATAACAAATCGTCGATTTAGGAATATCGAGGCTGTTTCATTTCAACCCAAAGCGAACATATTAATAATTTGACGTAGTGTGGGTGCGTTTGTGGCGC
Organism: Ciona savignyi; assembly: GCA_000149265.1. NCBI lineage: Eukaryota > Metazoa > Chordata > Ascidiacea > Phlebobranchia > Cionidae > Ciona > Ciona savignyi. The sequence goes on along the minus strand of CH000200.1, from coordinate 20,524 downwards.
GCGTTTGAAAACCACACGAGATATAAGGTTTATATTTTGTTAGCACATTTACGAGTATGTTATCTACCCATCTACCAATTTTTATCTACTGATTAAAAGAAATCGTTGATTTAGGTATATCCAAGCTGTTTCATGTCAACCCAAACCGAACATATTGATAATTTGACGTAGTGTGGGTATGTTCATGGCGCGCGTTTGAAAACCAAACAAGATATAAAATTTATTTTTGGGAGCAAAATTATAAATGTGTTATCCACCCATCTATTAATTTTCATGTACTTACTATAACAAATCGTCGATTTAGCTATATCCAAACTGTTTCATTTCATCCCAAAGCGAACATATTGATAATCTGACGTAGTGTGGGTGCGTTTGTGGCGCGCGTTTGAAAACCAAACGAGATATAAGGTTTATTTTTTTGGGACCAAATTTATAAATGTGTTATTCACCCATCTACCAATTTTTATGTACTTACTACAATAAATCGTCGATTTAGCTATATCCAAGCTGTTTTATTTCAACCCGACGCGAACATATTGATAATTTGACGTAGTGTGGGTATGTTCATGGCGCGCGTTTGAAAACCAAACAAGATATAAGATTTATTTTTGGGAGCAAAATTATAAATGTGTTATCCACCAATCTATCAATTTCCATGTACTTACTATAACAAATCGTCGATTTAGATATATACAAGCTGTTTCATTTCATCCCAAAGCGAACATATTGATAATTTGACGTAGTGTGGGTGCGTTCGTGGCGCGAGTTTGAAAACCAAACGAGATATAAGGTTTATTTTTTGGGAGCAAATTTATAAATGTGTTATTCACCCATCTACCAATTTCCATGCACTTACCACAACAAATCGTCGATTTAGGTATATCCAAGCTGGTTCATTTCAACGCAAAGCGAAAATACTGATAATTTAACGTATAGTGTGGGTGCGTTTGTGGCGCGCGTTTGAAAACCAAACGGGATATAAGGTTTATTTTTTTGGGAGCAATTTTATAAATGTGTTATCCACCCATCTACCGATTTTCATGTACTTACTATAACAATTCGTCGATTTAGGTATATCCAAGCTGTTTCATTTCAACCCAAAGCGAACATATTGATAATTTGACATAGTGTGGGTGCGTTTGTGGCGCGCGTTTAAAAACCAAACGAGATTTAAAGCTTATATTTTGTGAGCAAATTTACGAGTATGTTATCTAGCCATATACCAATTTTCGTTTACTAACTATAAGAAATCGTCGATTTAGGTATATCCAAGCTGTTTCATGTCAACCCAGCAAAGCGAACATATTGATAATATGACGTGGTGTGGGTGCGTTCATGGCGCGCGTTTGAAAACCAAACAAGATATAAGGTTTATTTTTGGGAGCAAATTTATAAATGTGTTATCCACCCATCTACCGATTTTCATGTACTTACTACAATAAATCGTAGATTTATGTATATCCAAGCTGTTTCATATGTCAACCCAAAGCGAAAACACCGTACTGATAATATGACGTAGTGTGGGTGCGTTCGTGCCGCGCGTTTGAAAACAAAACGGGATATAAGGTTTATTATTTGGGAGCAATTTTATAAATGTGTTATCTACCCATCTACCAAGTTTCATGTACTTAGTATAACAAATTGTCGATTTAGGAATATCGAGGCTGTTTCATTTCAACCCAAAGCGAACATATTGATAATTTGACGTAGTGTGGGTGCGTTTGTGGCGCGCGTTTGAAAACCACACGAGATATAAGGTTAATATTTTGTGAGCACATTTACGAGTATGTTATCTACCCATCTACCAATTTTTATCTGCTGATTATAAGAAATCGTCGATTTAGGTATATCCAAGCTGTTTCATGTCAACCCAAACCGAACATATTGATAATTTGACGTAGTGTGGGTATGTTCATGGCGCGCGTTTGAAAACCAAACAAGATATAAGATTTATTTTTGGGAGCAAAATTATAAATGTGTTATCCACCCATCTATCAATTTTCATGTACTTACTAGGGGAAGAGTGGGTAAAATGGGCCCTTTAGTTGCAAATCGGATTTTTTACTGATATAAAGCCCGCTGGACTTAAGTTTTTCGTGTGGTGTCACCTAATACCAAAGTCTTCACACATAACATGTTAACTTTCTAATAATTTTTGTTAAATATATTTTATCAACAAAGAAAAATATTTCGTTAGTGGCCCATTTTAGACAAGGGTGCAGTCTAAAATGGGCCCCGGCCCGTTTTCGATATTAACATTTCGCTAGATAACAATATCAATATTCGCTTCCCATATAAACAATGTTATTACTTTTCTTTTTATGATGTAGCTTGTTTTTTTTAATTTAACACTTTGAATTACAGCAATTACTTTTTATTTAATACCCAGTTACTAGTATACTAATGCAATAACACCTTGCTACTTTAGTGGAAGCATAACTATCAATTCATGTTATTAATAGCATTTAGAAAACCCGTTTAGTTTATTGTGAAACACATAATATGACTGTTAGTGCTAAGTCTAGCCCTTTAGTACCGTTAATGCTAAGTCTAGCCCCGTTAGTTACCAAATGAACATAGGGGGCCCATATTAGACCGGTGCCAACATACGACTTAAAATCTCTATAAAAAATTCTTTAAAAAAGAAGTTTTATTACTACCAGTAAAATTAGGTCTAGGCTATATAGTTCTATTTAACTACAGTAAAAGTTATTTTAGCATTTGATCTTTTCTATTATATATTAGCAGAAAACAAAAATTGCAAATTTAGATTCAGACCTTCTCAAACCGAAATAACTACAGAAAACATTGAGTTTGGTGATTTCACGCTCAAACTTCGGTTTGGAGATTCCATAAGTTGATATACTGACACTGGTTCTTGCAGCAAATTTTATTCTTCAAAATATATTGAAAATTGGATGGGGCCCATTTTACCCACGTGGCCCATTTTACCCACTTTTCCCCTATAACAAATCGTCGATTTAGCTATATCCAAGCTGTTTCATTTCATCCCAAAGCGAACATATTGATAATTTGACGTAGTGTGGGTGCGTTTGTGGCGCGCGTTTGAAAACCAAACGAGATATAAGGTTTATTTTTTTGGGACCAAATTTATAAATGTGTTATTCACCCATCTACCAATTTTTATGTACTTACTACAATAAATCGTCGATTTAGCTATATCCAAACTGTTTTATTTCAACCCGACGCGAACATATTGATAATTTGACGTAGTGTGGGTATGTTCATGGCGCGCGTTTGAAAACCAAACAAGATATAAGATTTATTTTTGGGAGCAAAATTATCAATGTGTTATCCACCAATCTATCAATTTCCATGTACTTACTATAACAAATCGTCGATTTAGATATATACAAGCTGTTTCATTTCATCCCAAAGCGAACATATTGATAATTTGACGTATAGTGTGGGTGCGTTCATGGCGTGCGTTTGAAAACCTAACGAGATATAAGGTTTAATTTTTGGGAGCAAATTTATAAATGTGTTATTCACCCATCTACCAACTTTCAAGCACTTACCACAACAAATCGTCGATTTAGGTATATCCAAGCTGTTTCATTTCAACCCAAAGCGAAAATATTGATAATTTGACGTATAGTGTGGGTGCGTTTGTGGCGCGCGTTTGAAAACCAAACGGGATATAAGGTTTATTTTTTGGGAGCAATTTTATAAATGTGTTATCCACCCATCTACCGATTTTCATGTACTTACTATAACAATTCGTCGATTTAGGTATATCCAAGCTGTTTCATTTCAACCCAAAGCGAACATATTGATAATTTGACATAGTGTGGGTGCGTTTGTGGCGCGCGTTTGAAAACCAAACGAGATTTAAAGCTTATATTTTGTGAGCAAATTTACGAGTATGTTATCTACCCATCTACCAATTTTCCTTTACTAACTATAAGAAATCGTCGATTTAGGTATATCCAAGCTGTTTCATGTCAACCCAGCAAAGCGAACATATTGATAATATGACGTGGTGTGGGTGCGTTCATGGCGCGCGTTTGAAAACCAAACAAGATATAAGGTTTATTTTTTGGGAGCAAATTTATAAATGTGTTATCCACCCATTTAACGATTTTCATGTACTTACTACAATAAATCGTAGATTTATGTATATCCAAGCTGTTTCATGTCAACCCAAAGCGAAAACACCGTACTGATAATATGACGTAGTGTGGGTGCGTTCGTGCCGCGCGTTTGAAAACAAAACGGGATATAAGGTTTATTATTCTGGGAGCAATTTTATAAATGTGTTATCCACCCATCTATCGATTTCCATATACTTACTATAACAAATCGTCGATTTAGGTATATCAAAGCTGTTTCATTTCAACCCAAAGCGAACATATTAATAATTTGGCGTATAGTGTGGGTGCGTGAATGGCGCGCGTTTGAAAACCAAACAAGATATAAGGTTTATTTTTTGGGAGCAAGTTTATAAATGTGTTATCCACCCATCTATCGATTTCCATGTACTTACTATAAAAATTCGTCGATTTAGGTATATCCAAGCTGTTTCATTTCAACCCAAAGCGAACATATTGATAATTTGACATAGTGTGGGTGCGTTTGTGGCGCGCGTTTGAAAACCAAACGAGATTTAAAGCTTATATTTTGTGAGCAAATTTACGAGTATGTTATCTACCCATCTACCAATTTTCATTTACTAACTATAAGAAATCGTTGATTTAGGTATATCCAAGCTGTTTCATGTCAACCCAAAGCGAACATATTGATAATATGACGTGGGGTGGGTGCGTTCATGGCGCGCGTTTGAAAACCAAACAAGATATAAGGTTTATTTTTTGGGAGCAAGTTTATAAATGTGTTATCCACCCATCTACCGATTTTTATGTACTTACTATAACAAGTCGTCGATTTAGGTATATCCAAGCTGTTTCATTTCAACCTAAAGCGAACATATTGATAATTTGACATAGTGTGGCTGCGTTTGTGGCGCGCGTTTGAAAACCAAACGAGATATAAGGTTTATATTTTGTGAGCAAATTAACGAGTATGTTATCTATCCATCTTCCAATTTTCATTTACTAACTATAAGAAATCGTCGATTTAGGTATATCCAAGCTGTTTCATGTCAACCCAAAGCGAACATATTGATAATATATGACGTGGTGTGGGTGCGTTCATGGCGCGCGTTTGAAAACCAAACAAGATATCAGGTTTATTTTATGGGAGCAAGTTTATAAATGTGTTATCCACATATGTACCAATTTTCATGTACTTACTACAATAAATCGTAGATTTAGGTATATCCAAGCTGTTCCATGTCAACCCAAAGCGAAAATACCGTACTGATAATATGACGTTTTGTGTGTTCGTTCGTGCCGCGCGTTTGAAAACAAAACGGGATATAAGGTTTATTATTTGGGAGCAATTTTATAAATGTGTTATCTACCCATCTACCAATTTTCATGTACTTAGTATAACAAATCGTCGATTTAGGAATATCGAGGCTGTTTCATTTCAACCCAAAGCGAACATATTGATAATTTGACGTAGTGTGGGTGCGATTGTGGCGCGCGTTTGAAAACCACACGAGATATAAGGTTTATATTTTGTGAGCACATTTACGAGTATGTTATCTACCCATCTACCAATTTTTATCTACTGATTATAAGAAATCGTCGATTTAGGTATATCCAAGCTGTTTCATGTCAACCCAAACCGAACATATTGATAATTTGACGTAGTGTGGGTATGTTCATGGCGCGCGTTTGAAAACCAAACAAGATATAAGATTTATTACTTTGGGAGCAAAATTATAAATGTGTTATCCACCCATCTATTAATTTCCATGTACTTACTATAACAAATCGTCGATTTAGATATATACAAGCTGTTTCATTTCATCCCAAAGCGAACATATTGATAATTTGACGTAGTGTGGGTGCGTTTGTGGCGCGCGTTTGAAAACCACACGAGATATAAGGTTTATATTTTGTGAGCACATTTACGAGTATGTTATCTACCCATCTACCAATTTTTATCTAATGATTATAAGAAATCGTCGATTTAGGTATATCCAAGCTGTTTCATGTCAACCCCAACCGAACATATTGATAATTTGACGTATAGTGTGGGTATGTTCATGGCGCGCGTTTGAAAACCAAACAAGATATAAGATTTAATTTTTGGGAGCAAAATTATGAATGTGTTATCCACCCATCTATCAATTTTCATGTACTTACTATAACAAATCGTCGATTTAGCTATATCCAAGCTGTTTCATTTCATCCCAAAGCGAACATATTGATAATTTGACGTAGTGTGGGTGCGTTTGTGGCGCGCGTTTGAAAACCAAACGAGATATAAGGTTTATTTTATTGGGACCAAATTTATAAATGTGTTATTCACCCATCTACCAATTTTTATGTACTTACTACAATAAATCGTCGATTTAGCTATATACAAGCTGTTTCATTTTATCCCAAAGCGAACATATTGATAATTTGACGTAGTGTGGGTGCGTTCGTGGCGCGCGTTTGAAAACCAAACGAGATATAAGGTTTATTTTTTGGGAGCAAGTTTATAAATGTGTGATCCACCCATCTACCAATTTTTATGGACTTACTATAACAAATCGTCGATTTAGCTATATCCAAGTTGTTTCATGTCAACGCAAACCGAACATATTGATAATTTGACGTATAGTGTGGGTGCGTTCATGGCGTGCGTTTGAAAACCTAACGAGATATAAGGTTTAATTTTTGGGAGCAAATTTATAAATGTGTTATTCACCCATCTACCAACTTTCAAGCACTTACCACAACAAATCGTCGATTTAGGTATATCCAAGCTGTTTCATTTCAACCCAAAGCGAAAATATTGATAATTTTACGTATAGTGTGGGTGCGTTTGTGGCGCGCGTTTGAAAACCAAACGGGATATAAGGTTTAGTTTTTGGGAGCAATTTTATAAATGTGTTATCCACCCATCTACCGATTTTCATGTACTTACTATAACAATTCGTCGATTTAGGTATATCCAAGCTGTTTCATTTCAACCCAAAGCGAACATATTGATAATTTGACATAGTGTGGGTGCGTTTGTGGCGCGCGTTTGAAAACCAAACGAGATTTAAAGCTTATATTTTGTGAGCAAATTTACGAGTATGTTATCTACCCATCTACCAATTTTCCTTTACTAACTATAAGAAATCGTCGATTTAGCTATATCCAAGCTGTTTTATGTCAACCCAGCAAAGCGAACATATTGATAATATGACGTGGTGTGGGTGCGTTCATGGCGCGCGTTTGAAAACCAAACAAGATATAAGGTTTATTTTTTGGGAGCAAATTTATAAATGTGTTATCCACCCATTTAACGATTTTCATGTACTTACTACAATAAATCGTAGATTTATGTATATCCAAGCTGTTTCATGTCAACCCAAAGCGAAAACACCGTACTGATAATATGACGTAGTGTGGGTGCGTTCGTGCCGCGCGTTTGAAAACAAAACGGGATATAAGGTTTATTATTTGGGAGCAATTTTATCAATGTGTTATCCACCCATCTATCGATTTCCATATACTTACTATAACAAATCGTCGATTTAGGTATATCAAAGCTGTTTCATTTCAACCCAAAGCGAACATATTAATAATTTGGCGTATAGTGTGGGTGCGTGAATGGCGCGCGCTTTGAAAACCAAACAAGATATAAGGTTTATTTTTTTGGGAGCAAGTTTATAAATGTGTTATCCACCCATCTATCGATTTCCATGTACTTACTATAAAAATTCGTCGATTTAGGTATATCCAAGCTGTTTCATTTCAACCCAAAGCGAACATATTGATAATTTGACATAGTGTGGGTGCGTTTGTGGCGCGCGTTTGAAAACCAAACGAGATTTAAAGCTTATATTTTGTGAGCAAATTTACGAGTATGTTATCTACCCATCTACCAATTTTCATTTACTAACTATAAGAAATCGTTGATTTAGGTATATCCAAGCTGTTTCATGTCAACCCAAAGCGAACATATTGATAATATGAAGCGTGGGGTGGGTGCGTTCATGGCGCGCGTTTGAAAACCAAACAAGATATAAGGTTTATTTTTTGGGAGCAAGTTTATAAATGTGTTATCCACCCATCTACCGATTTTTATGTACTTACTATAACAAGTCGTCGATTTAGGTATATCCAAGCTGTTTCATTTCAACCTAAAGTGAACATATTGATAATTTGACATAGTGTGGGCAAACGTTTGTGGCGCGCGTTTGAAAACCAAACGAGATATAAGGTTTATATTTTGTGAGCAAATTAACGAGTATGTTATCTATCCATCTTCCAATTTTCATTTACTAACTATAAGAAATCGTCGATTTAGGTATATCCAAGCTGTTTCATGTCAACCCAAAGCGAACATATTGATAATATATGACGTGGTGTGGGTGCGTTCATGGCGCGCGTTTGAAAACCAAACAAGATATCAGGTTTATTTTATGGGAGCAAGTTTATAAATGTGTTATCCACATATGTACCAATTTTCATGTACTTACTACAATAAATCGTAGATTTAGGTATATCCAAGCTGTTCCATGTCAACCCAAAGCGAAAATACCGTACTGATAATATGACGTTTTGTGTGTTCGTTCGTGCCGCGCGTTTGAAAACAAAACGGGATATAAGGTTTATTATTTGGGAGCAATTTTATAAATGTGTTATCTACCCATCTACCAATGTTCATGTACTTAGTATAACAAATCGTCGATTTAGGAATATCCAGGCTGTTTCATTTCAACCCAAAGCGAACATATTGATAATTTGACGTAGTGTGGGTGCGTTTGTGGCGCGCGTTTGAAAACCACACGAGATATAAGGTTTATATTTTGTGAGCACATTTACGAGTATGTTATCTACCCATCTACCAATTTTTATCTACTGATTATAAGAAATCGTCGATTTAGGTATATCCAAGCTGTTTCATGTCAACCCAAACCGAACATATTGATAATTTGACGTAGTGTGGGTATGTTCATGGCGCGCGTTTGAAAACCAAACAAGATATAAGATTTATTTTTGGGAGCAGAATTATAAATGTGTTATCCACCCATCTATCAATTTCCATGTACTTACTATAACAAATCGTCGATTTAGATATATACAAGCTGTTTCATTTCATCCCAAAGCGAACATATTGATAATTTGACGTAGTGTGGGTGCGTTCGTGGCGCGCGTTTAAAAACCAAACGAGATATAAGGTTTATTTTTTGGGAGCAACTTTATAAATGTGTTATCCACCCATCTACCAATTTTCATGGACTTACTATAACAAATCGTCGATTTAGCTATATCCAAGTTGTTTCATATCAACCCAAATCGAACATATTGATAATTTGACGTATAGTGTGGGTGCGTTCATGGCGTGCGTTTGAAAACCTAACGAGATATAAGGTTTAATTTTTGGGAGCGAATTTATTAATGTGTTATTCACCCATCTACCAATTTCCATGCACTTACCACAACAAATCGTCGATTTAGGTATATCCAAGCTGTTTCATTTCAACCCAAAGCGAAAAGACTGATAATTTGACGTATAGTGTGGGTGCGTTTGTGGCGCGCGTTTGAAAACCAAACAAGATATCAGGTTTATTTTATGGGAGCAAGTTTATAAATGTGTTATCCACATATCTACCAATTTTTCATGTACTTACTACAATAAATCGTAGATTTAGGTATATCCAAGCTGTTCCATGTCAACCCAAAGCGAAAATACCGTACTGATAATATGACGTTGTGTGGGTTCGTTCGTGCCGCGCGTTTGAAAACAAAACGGGATATAAGGTTTATTATTTGGGAGCAATTTTATAAATGTGTTATCTACCCATCTACCAATTTTCATGTACTTAGTATAACAAATCGTCGATTTAGGTATATCCAAGCTGTTCCATGTCAACCCAAAGCGAAAATACCGTACTGATAATATAAGACGTTGTGTGGGTGCGTTCATGGCGTGCGTTTGAAAACCTAACAAGATATAAGGTTTATTTTTTGGGAGCAAATTTATAAATGTGTTATCCACATATTTACTAATTTTCATGGACTTACTATAACAAATCGTCGATTTAGCTATATCCAAGTTGTTTCATGTTAACCCAAACCGAACATATTGATAATTTGACGTATAGTGTGGGTGCGTTCATGGCGCGCGTTTGAAAACCAAATGAGATATATGGTTTATTTTTTGGGAGCAAATTTATAAATGTGTTATTCACCCATCTACCAATTTCCATGCACTTACCACAACAAATCGTCGATTTAGGTATATCCAAGCTGTTTCATTTCAACGCAAAGCGAAAATACTGATAATTTAACGTATAGTGTGGGTGCGTTTGTGGCGCGCGTTTGAAAACCAAACGGGATATAAGGTTTATTTTTTTGGGAGCAATTTTATAAATGTGTTATCCACCCATCTACCGATTTTCATGTACTTACTATAACAATTCGTCGATTTAGGTATATCCAAGCTGTTTCATTTCAACCCAAAGCGAACATATTGATAATTTGACATAGTGTGGGTGCGTTTGTGGCGCGCGTTTGAAAACCAAACGAGATTTAAAGCTTATATTTTGTGAGCAAATTTACGACTATGTTATCTACCCATCTACCAATTTTCATTTACTAACTATAAGAAATCGTCGATTTAGGTATATCCAAGCTGTTTCATGTCAACCCAGCAAAGCGAACATATTGATAATATGACGTGGTGTGGGTGCGTTCATGGCGCGCGTTTAGAAAACCAAACAAGAATATAAGGTTTATTTTTTGGGAGCAAATTTATAAATGTGTTATCCACCCATCTACCGATTTTCATGTACTTACTACAATAAATCGTAGATTTATGTATATCCAAGCTGTTTCGTGTCAACCCAAAGCGAAAACACCGTACTGATAATATGACGTAGTGTGGGTGCGTTCGTGCCGCGCGTTTGAAAACAAAACGGGATATAAGGTTTATTATTTGGGAGCAATTTTATAAATGTGTTATCTACCCATCTACCAATTTTCATGTACTTAGTATAACAAATCGTCGATTTAGGAATATCGAGGCTGTTTCATTTCAACCCAAAGCGAACATATTGATAATTTGACGTAGTGTGGGTGCGTTTGTGGCGCGCGTTTGAAAACCACACGAGATATAAGGTTTATATTTTGTGAGCACATTTACGAGTATGTTATCTACCCATCTACCAATTTTTATCTACTGATTAGAAGAAATCGTCGATTTAGGTATATCCAAGCTGTTTCTTGTCAACCCAAACCGAACATATTGATAATTTGACGTAGTGTGGGTATGTTCATGGCGCGCGTTTGAAAACCAAACAAGATATAAGATTTATTTTTGGGAGCAAAATTATAAATGTGTTATCCACCCATCTATCAATTTTCATGTACTTACTATAACAAATCGTCGATTTAGCTATATCCAAGCTGTTTCATTTCATCCCAAAGCGAACATATTGATAATTTGACGTAGTGTGGGTGCGTTTGTGGCGCGCGTTTGAAAACCAAACGAGATATAAGGTTTATTTTTTTGGGACCAAATTTATAAATGTGTTATTCACCCATGTACCATTTTTTATGTACTTACTACAATAAATCGTCGATTTAGCTATATCCAAGCTGTTTTATTTCAACCCAACGCGAACATATTGATAATTTGACGTAGTGTGGGTATGTTCATGGCGCGCGTTTTGAAAACCAAACAAGATATAAGATTTATTTTTGGGAGCAAAATTATAAATGTGTTATCCACCCATCTATCAATTTCCATGTACTTACTATAACAAATCGTCGATTTAGATATATACAAGCTGTTTTATTTCATCCCAAAGCGAACATATTGATAATTTGACGTAGTGTGGGTGCGTTCGTGGCGCACGTTTGAAAACCAAACGAGATATAAGGTTTATTTTTTGGGAGCAAGTTTATAAATGTGTTATCCACCCATCTACCAATTTTCATGGACTTACTATAACAAATCGTCGATTTAGCTATATCCAAGTTGTTTCATGTCAACCCAAACCGAACATATTGATAATTTGAGGTATAGTGTGGGTGCGTTCATGGCGTGCGTTTGAAAACCTAACGAGATATAAGGTTTAATTTTTGGGAGCAAGTTTATAAATGTGTTATCCACCCATCTACCAATTTTCATGGACTTACTATAACAAATCGTCGATTTAGCTATATCCAAGTTGTTTCATGTTAACCCAAACCGAACATATTGATAATTTGACGTATAGTGTGGGTGCGTTCATGGCGTGCGTTTAAAAACCTAACGAGATATAAGGTTTAAATTTTGGGAGCAAATTTATAAATGTGTTATTCACCCATCTACCAATTTCCATGCACTTACCACAACAAATCGTCGATTTAGGTATATCCAAGCTGTTTCATTTCAACGCAAAGCGAAAATACTGATAATTTAACGTATAGTGTGGGTGCGTTTGTGGCGCGCGTTTGAAAACCAAACGGGATATAAGGTTTATTTTTTTGGGAGCAATTTTATAAATGTGTTATCCACCCATCTACCGATTTTCATGTACTTACTATAACAATTCGTCGATTTAGGTATATCCAAGCTGTTTCATTTCAACCCAAAGCGAACATATTGATAATTTGACATAGTGTGGGTGCGTTTGTGGCGCGCGTTTGAAAACCAAACGAGATTTAAAGCTTATATTTTGTGAGCAAATTTA
>CH000202.1:185686-197932 GCA_000149265.1 Ciona savignyi | reverse complement strand
TGCTTAAAAAGCTTATTGAAATTGACTTTCTTAATTATACCGATATATACCTGCAACTAGAATCAGTTGGTAAGTTTTTTATCACCTTTATTGAGCACTAATTTTCTTTATTTCCTCCATCCTATTTCAGTTGTTAAGTTTTTTGACGCCCTTATTTAGCATTAATTTAATGACGCCATTTTGGATTGTATTTATTTTCATTTATAGAAAACCGCAAATTGAAGACAAAGAAGAAAATGTGCTCGTTTAAACTTTATAAGACGTTTAGACATTCGCATTGGGAAATTCCAACGCAGCAATAGTGTGGCGTTTCTCGGCGGAAGTGCAGGTCAACTACGCAGAAGAATCTACATTACGTATTATTGGTGAAGAAAGGCACAAGCTAAAACTTAAGCAAAAACATTAGAGTGAAATTAAGAATGTAGTAAAAAACCTGGTATTTACAGCAAGCTAAAACGGTACCTCAGTCAAATCTAGGATATTTAGATTGATTCTAAATCGAGTGTGATCACGCGGGCAATAGTCAGTTTACTTCACGCACACTTACAAGTTAGTTTAACAATGAGAATGAAAACAATAATGGAACATTGTGAATAATAATATCACGTATCTATCCGATGCAAAAAAAATTGAACAAAAATGGTAGTATTGCAAAAATGCTTCAGAGGATTATAATATATTTATATATCACTTAGGCCTAATAATGATGACTTGTTTTTTATACAATAGATGCCAAATGGAAAAAAAAGGATGAATTATCCATATTATGCTAATAATGACTACTATAAAATAGTACTTGATTTTTACAAATATATTAAATATCATCAACAGATCATCAACGTTATGTCTGGAACGTAACATGCGAAAATTCTCAGCTTAATCACACAATGTCTTATGCCAATATGAAATAGGAATTAGATAGAAACACACATAAAGGAGTGGATTTTAATGTGGAGATTTGTCTAGAAGTCCACCTTCTTTTAAACCGGGTGCTTGTAAAAGTATTTATATGTTCAATTATCTTCATTTAGTTATTCAGCACCACCCATTCTTCATTGAAGGAGTTGAATAGAAAGATTTTCTCCAAGGTATTACCCCTATTTTAATAATTATTTATTGTTTAGTTGGGCAAATTTTAAAATACATGATAAAGTAATTCTGTTCGTTTAATATAGAAATCGATCCACAAAATTTTCCATATATTCAAATTAATGAGCCGAAAGGTTGCAGGTTCAAAAACCGGTCGCTAGCCAGTTTGTTGTGTCTTTGGAACATATGAATCAAACACAACATTCTGCAATAACTCTGGTGACCCAACGGTGGGTGCAAGGTAATCTGAAGCTTCCCATGTGTTAACCCCCTTGAATTTTTAATTTACAAGATAAACATGGATTTCAAGTCCTAAAGATCTAATGCACAATGCAAGAAAAAAACACAAAATATTCTAACATGAAGCAGCAGCGTCAACATTTAACCCACTTTCCATATACTGCAATGTGGTCACCCACGCAAAATGCTGATGCAGAACCAAGTGGAAGGGGAACATCGTTTGTAAGTTTGGTCCAAACCCCATCAGAGAGATCCATGAACTCTCCGCTTGTGAGTGGTTCGTTGTTTTTGCCAAAGCCACCTTGGAAGGGTTGATCAACTTAGTTGGAAAACTAAAAACATGTGTGAAGTAATTTTACCGAAGGAATAAATGCGGGAACGAAGCTGTGTAGCTGCAAAATCAGCTCTAGGAATGTTTAAGCTTTGTCCAATCTCCCAGTGAAATCTTTTATTTAAGTAAAGTATGTCAACAAGATCAGAAGCTGTGAAATAAACCAGTTAAAATAACTAGTAGTTGTATATATGAATGACTTAAATGGTAAACTTTCAGGCGAAAGGTTGCAGGTTGGAATCCGGTCCTTAGCTCGTTCTCTCTGTTATTGGAAGGGGCGTCAAATTCATTTCACAACAGTGTAACACCTCCAGTAAACGACATTGGAAACGAGGTAATCGGACGATGACCTGTGTAATAACGCCATCTGTGTTTTCCTAGTGTAATAAAAAAGAGAAAATAAATTAAATAATGGTCTCATAATAAAAATACCTGTTTTAATGCTGGACGATCCATGGCGATAAAGGTAACCTCCCAGGATGCAAATCTTATCTAAAAAACACTGGTCAATTAATATGCAATGCTCTACGATTACTGTGAATTTACTACCTCCAACAGCCACAACAGAAGCACCAGTTCGCCACGGCGTGGAACATGTTACCACTTGGTTAAATTGTTTGGACATCATGTTCAACTTATAAATTTTGTAAGTTGTTTCTGTCCGTGATTCGCCATACATAGATGTCTGAGTTGTACCGATTCCAAAAAGATAAATTGATGGAACGCCAACTAAATCTGAAAAAAATGTTAACACTTTAACAGGTAAATCTATAATGTTAAAAATATATCTTGGGTGAATACAGTGCATACATGGCTCTGTCCCACAACTCCTTATATACGAAAGATATCACGAAGAGCATACACCACAACAACTGGATTATGATTGGCTAAATAGCCACGTGCAGCGGTTAGCTGGCAATGAACAAGACACTTAGTGGACATTGCCGAAAGCCAGTGAAATAATGGGTTGTACTAAAACTGAACAAACCGACTACACCTATTCATTACACTGCAAGATATAACATAACTCGATGGTGAGTGAGGTATTCTTGAGGTAATCTGTTTTAGTCCGATTACTTATGCCACCATTGAAACTATTGTAATGTATTGAATATGATTAAGGCTTTCTTTTAGTTTTAGTAGAACCAACTAATGCACTGCGCTATAACCACAGACACTACCAACTAGCTAATAATAAATACATGTAATTTAACAATGTATAATTTTATCTAAATTTAAATCTACCAACCAATATAGATCATATACTGGCATTCAAAATTATCTGGCAGTTGAGCAAATCTTTCCCGTGTTTTTCCATTGTAACAATAGAGGTTGGAGCGGGCGCAGACGTAACCATTGTTACCGTGAACACAGGAAGATTGAATAGAACTAAAACAATTAATATTGACCTGAAAAAAAAATGTTTTACTTTTGCCACCTTAATTAAAATATTTTAAAACAGTCAGTAACTACACATGGTATTTGTCCATTAAACCCAATATTAAACAAAACATCAACCTGCCGCAGTTTTTTCAACATTTTAAATTAATACTAGCAAAATAGAACCTGGAAAAATTATAATTATGTAAAATGTTTTGCATCAAAAATGTATACCTTGCGGAGTTGAAATTTGTTTTCTGATGGATGGATATTAATTTTATTATATACTTCATTTGTAATAAACCCAATAATTCCATCTGCTAAAAAGAGAATCGATTATTAAATAAACAAAATGTTACATTTATCAATTTTCCTACCTGGAAGTAATCCTTTTCGTGGGTTGGCCTCAATATTAGTTTTACTCCCAACCAAATAGTAATAATGTTGCATTATCTTTTCACAACAGCTTCGAAATTCATAAAGAAAGTCCTGCAAATTGTGGTTAAAACGCACAAAGACTGCAGTCTAAAACAATAAAATTTGATAGCGATAGAAAAAACTTTAAACAGAAAATATAATGCATTGTTTAACAAATAAAATAGCACTAGGAAAGTACCTCAAACTAAATGTAAATACCTAAACATCATATACATATTTTTATTATCATTATCAAATGTATGATCGCCGTCAATTTGTTTAAAAAAATAGAGATTAGAAAGATTGGAGGTTTAGCTCAATATCTCAAGCTTTTTAAAAATTGGAGAAAAAAAGGATTGTTTTAATAAGCGTTCCTACCTCTTTTCTGATAACGTCTTCAATGTATTTAAGTGGCAACTCAGACAAACGTATATGTTGAAAGAGGTTTGGGAAATACTCCTTCCTTGAATCGAGATCATCTTTCAGCCAACGAATCAAAGCTTCATAAACTTTTTCCTCGTTTATTACAACCACCTCTTGTGAAGAAAGAAATATTTCCAAGTTTTCAAAATCCAAATCCACAAAGCCTTCTTGCTGGGCAGCTTCATCAAAATGACTCAGTAAATATTTCTTTGCAGCATTTGCCAAGTCATCCAAAAGATGTAACTTTCCAATTTGAAAGAAGTAAAGAGAGTTTCGTGGACTCAAAACTTGCATCACATACTCAGTAGCTAGATCAAGCAACTCTAGTCGTAAATTTAATTAATGTGTCTGTCATTCATGTGTGTAATACGGTAATAATTCTCTGGTAAATATTGTAGGGAAAAATATCCACATTGAAGGTTTTATCTTATGCTAACATGGCGGTTGTTTAGAACTTGTGTGCTCCAACAAACAAACCATAATATTAACTATGACCGAAACTTCGCTAAAGCAATATTCCAGTGATTGTTTTTTCTCGATTTGGTCCAACAGATCAGTCTGGTGGTTTACTGCATTGCCTTTCAGCCGAAGGGTTGCAGCTTCGAAACTGGTTGCTAGCTAGTCGTTTGTTTCTTTGGGAAATTAACTTAACTGACAACTCACCGGTTAATTATATCTACAAAATTGAAGGAAAGTGTAAACTATACACAACACAATGTAATAGCTACTGTAACCTTTGCGCACGGTGATCTGACGATTGCCCATGTGTTAACCCCCCGGTTTTCCCATTCATTGGAATAAGTATGAATATCCTTTGCACAATCGGTAAGTCATTTAATAAATTTTTAAATCACCTTGTATTTGCATCAGTGCAGCAGATTTAATTATCACTTCAATATTTTTAACTGAAAACTTAATCTTTCCAGAATAGAGAAAGTCTAAAATCCACTTCATGCAATCTTCAGAAATATCTTTCATGGCAGTTTGCTTTTCAAATGATTCTTTCATCTATTTAGAGTTTCATTTAAAAAATATTGATATTAAACTCGGCCGCATCAGCTATCTTAAAACAATTTTCGCTTTTTAATGATTAGTTTTAACGACTGTTCTTTTTTCTGTCCCGCTGCTGTGATTTGCTTCATTTGTTGCTATTTATTATAAGAACAAATTCTGAATAAACCAAACCCAGTATAAAGAATAGAAAAATCGTATTTAACCAATAAGTACAAACTGTTGGGTTACTTAAAACCTGTTGTAGTGAATTGTGTTTGATTGTGATATTATTTATATTTTTGGAATCGATTAAGCTTATGATTTTAGAGTTTGTCTGTTTATACATATATCTGGCAAACACAATGGTAATTATCACAAAGGGAATTGTCAAGTAACTAGAAAACACAATGGTAATTATCACAAAGGCAATTGTCTGATCACCTCGCGAATATGTCATAGGACATTCTTACATGTTGATTTAGCAGAATTCTCCATGCCAACTGTTGAATTACCGGAGCTTTTGTACCGTGTAGTAGATAATTGAGAGTTTCTTTAGGTTTAATACCTAATAATTTACCGATTTCAAACAATATCAAATAAGTGCATTACCCAAAGACACAATTCATAAGCTAGCTAATGGTTTCAATTCAAAAATCTTACAGCTAATGTACAAAACTCGAATTATCTAAGAAATACAGTTGGACTGTTCGTTGAAGCTTTAGCATCTTTATCAACTTAACAAATATTCAGCCCGACCGGTAATCTGTGGTTTAGTGCGACGTTTTTCAACCGAACTGTTACAGTTTCGAAACTGGTCGCTAGCTAGTCGGTTGTGTCCTTGGGCAAGGCAATTAACGGAAATTGCCTGAACCCAGTAAGTTAATGGGTTCTACCAAATTGAAGGAACGTGTGAATCATGCACAACCCATTGCAATAGCTCTGTCAACCCGACGGTGGGCGTGTGGTGATCTAAAAATTGCTCGTGTGTTAACCCCCTTGGTTTTGCCATTCATGTGGATAAACATAAATTTCCTATCCTATCCTATCTATCTGTCCTTTAATTCTCCTATCAAGTTAACTTGTAGTAAACACTCCACCCACCTTTGAGGTAAACATGACATTGAAGTATTTGCTTCTGGCTGCAAGTATATTCTGATGAACTGGAAACTCTTTGTCGCCGACGTGTATTGTGAAGTCACAGTACTCTTTATTTGTGCGTTGTCTATGAGTAAGAATCGGTTAGTGAAACGATCGTGTGACCGAATGGTTATCACAATTTATATACTTTTCTTATTGACATGCCCATCATGGGTTCAACTTAGTCAAAGAATTGGGTTGGTACAGAATTCCAAATAAACCTAATCGCCGTTTAACCGGATTGATGTTTATTTTTTATTCTATCAATTTCTGTTCAACAAAATATATAGAGAGGATGACAGGCTGAAAACTTTGCCAGCCCAAAATTCAAATTTTGCTTTGTAGGTTGATGGATATAATTGTGTTATTTAACGAATTTTAATGTGTTTATATACGGGAAATTAATAATCCAGGTCCATAAAATATAACAATTGTTGTAGATATTGCTATACCAAGTGATTTCTTAGAAAGTTTGTAAATAAACAGATTATAAACATACTTTTAATTATAAACATACATTTTCTATTAATTGCCATAAAGACACTTAACTTGTACTTTCCGATGCTTTGTAAACATTCTCAATAATTGTCAATAATACTTTACCTGTTCAAATGTTCCATCAGCTGCCGTGGGTATGTATTGGATTCCATCATTTTTGCTGATTCATCTTTATCTTCTTCGATTTCAGATACTGGAACCACTAGAGCAAGATCATCAGGACGTATTGACTGCTCCGCCATTGCGGAAGGTAATAGATCTTAAACTTTGCTGAAATAAGCGACACAGCGGCAAATAGTTTTTTTTTACTTATGACTTTTTAAACTAAACGTCTAACCCTTACTTCGGAAAAACACAAATTAATGTAGCCTTTTTTGGTTAAAATATAATTTATAGCTCGTACCCTAGACTAATTATTTAATGTATTAAAATTTAATATGCTGTTATTTGATTTTAGTTTCAAACGTAAAAATTGGTACAAATATTCTTGCAAGGAATATCCCAATAAGTAGTTTCCTTTGTTTATTTTACATTGGGGATTCCCCTTGGACAAAAATCTAGTTCCGTTACTGTTAAAGCGCTTTGGCGCTATATAACTGCGTCCTTTGAAAGCACATAGCGTTTGTTTCAAAAGTGTTAGTATCGCAAACGATTTTCATGTTCAGCTCCTTCTATATCCGGTACCCCGACTGCGGGCAGGTGGTATTTCAACTTATGCCTGGGGTTCATCACCACCTACGTTTACCCAAACAGAAAAATCTACACTACGTATTATTGGTGAAGAAATGTACAAGCTACAACTAAAGCAAAAACAGCAGAATAAACTTAAGAATGTAGTAAAAAACCTGGTATTTACAGCAAGCTAAAAGGGTTCCACAGTAATTTGTAGGATATTCAGATTTATCATCATATGTCGAGTGTGATCACGCGGGCAATCGTCAGAATACCTCACTTACAGAAGTATCGCCCCAGACAACACGCACACTTACAGGTTAGTTTTAACTAAAAAAATTAAATCAATAGTAGAACTTTGTAAATAATAATAGTTTTTGTATGACATTTTACAAAAAGAAGTTTAATCGAGACCTTCATTTTTTGAACCAACGTTTACCGTATGGAACCTGCCTTTGTTCCGTTAGACAATGTTCAACAAAGGAATCGTTGGAACAAAGGTGACGATACATACATGGCAGATTTGGGGTTGTGATAAAACTGTAGAAATGTATCATCATATATAACAAACTGCAAAAACCGTACGGTTTATTCTTTTGTGTCCTTTTTGAAGCACTTAACAGGCATTGCCTGGACCAAGTGAATCGATGGGTTCTATTAAAACGCTGGATTCATATAATAAATTCGATACAAAAAAAGGGATTCAATGACAAGTGTATAATCGGATTCGAAACTTAAACCTTAAGGACAGCCACAGAAGCAGCGACCACGGACGCAAGGGTGCTGGAATACGTCATATACTAAGCAGCCATAGGAAAAAGCTTACAGAATATAGTAAGTAGCTAAGTACCAAGTTTGCGCGAACTTTTATTACCAGAGAAGAAAAACACAAATACTAGACCCTTCAGTTTAAAAATATCAAAGACGTCTAGAACTACCCTAAATGTATTGAAGCGGAAATATGTCACTTTACTGCACCCATCACTACGCTTAGCTTTACTTTTAACCTGTATAT
Organism: Ciona savignyi; assembly: GCA_000149265.1. NCBI lineage: Eukaryota > Metazoa > Chordata > Ascidiacea > Phlebobranchia > Cionidae > Ciona > Ciona savignyi. Next base: position 189,737 of record CH000202.1, on the reverse strand, counting down.
TTCTCCCTATGATTTTCTATTCTGTCTCGTCCATATTAATTTACATTTAACACACGCCCATTTCTTTATCGAAAGCGCTATTAAATCTACCAGTTACTTTGCTTAATAAAGAGAAGTATTATCAATATGTGGAGTAACTCATATAGCAAGCGACATTCATATAGAAACGGGCTTAGGAAGTTCAAACGATTGTGACGTTATTGTCAAAAGAGCGTGACAATTCAGTTATGTGTGAAGTATTAGTTAAACACTTTTAATGTTGCGTTGCACCTATAAATAACTTCAACCATTGTTGAGCTGCTAATCTGACTTAACCATTTCCTAAATCTTGGTCCGGCCCGTTTATATTCAATGGAGCGCTTGAATTTATTTCCGAACAACATTATTTTGTAATTTTGAAATGTATTTCTTCTTACTTTGATTACTCAACTCGTACTTTTGAATGGTTGAAATCAATGCTGTTGTATGTACAAGCACAAGGCAATAGTTCGTCGAAATCAATATTGTAAAGACTAAATCTTCATTTGATACAAAAAAATAACTGTCATGGTAAATTTATTACCGGTAAAAGCAATGTTATCTAACTGAAAAATATGAAAATATATAACAACATAACAACCATAGAAATTGTCTTTTTAATTTTTATTTTATTGCTAGAAGTTTTGAACCCATAATGGGCTTGTCACTAGGACCAATCTTTTATAAGAAGTAACGGGGATGCTTTGGTTTGAAAATAACTCGTATCGATAAATAAACAGGCAGTTTGTGTTTTCTAATTATAATTTGCGATTAGGTTTGATACGGAACGGAAGATTGTTGGGACGATACGGTACAGTTGTAGAGATACGGTTTTCTGTATGATTTAAAATGAAGGGACCATAATCAGTAATTGACGGGTATACAAATAAAATAGTAAACATTACACTTACCAAATTTGGCTTTAAAACCGGGACGGAAAAACACTGTGTCGGATAAAAATTCTACGCTGCAGTCTCTACGGTGAATAAATCAAAAAGAAAGCATGTTCTATTGTAACACAACCCAGCATTGTGGCGTAATTTTGGTTGTGACGCAATTTATAAATTATCATAGACATCAATAAAACATTAAAGGGTCGATATATCTTACTGTAGGTATATATATATTCTTTTCTTTCATTTTATTCAGTTGGAAGTTAAACAAATGAAAGTGGATTTGCCAGTCTAAGACAATTAATTTTACTGCTTAACCTATTAGAAATAATGGGTCCGTCTATATTCTATTACAGTGAATCAATATGTATTTAAATCATGCAAATTGACATAATTATCTTCTCTTAAGCAATACCATGGGTTAAACGATAGTTTAATGACTTCCCTGTAGACCGATATATGTTGGTGACAGGATATCGCCTTCAGTGTGTACAGCTTGAAAGGATAGTGCATAACCCGCAATTATCTACGGCACGAGGAGTTAATGCATTTACTCCTACTTCCCCGGTTTTATAAGATAATCAAAACTATATTTCCGTAATCATGACGCATTTTATTGTTGCCTTTAGTTTAAAGACATAATACACGGCGATTATATGTTGCAGCAGATTAACAAGGGTTTGTCTAGGTTTTACCATGTTATACAAACTAATCCGACATTTTCGATTTATGCTTGTTTAAAACTAAACGACCTCGCGAATCCCCTTCGTTTGATCTATGTTTGTAGTTTTATATTATAAATTATCGGGAGTTATAACTACCCAAGTGAAAATTAAATCTCTTGACTTATTGAAGTCTTGTATTTGTGTCATTATATTTACTCAATTACTAATTAGAAAAATACAAGTTAAAACGACTGTCTGTATTAGTAAACTGTTAAAATATTGTTTTAAATCGTTCTGGAAATTCCTTAAATTTTTCATTTTTGACATATCTGAAATTTCATTTTTGACATATCTAAAACATGTTTTAAAAATATTAACACCATAACCGCTATCACCAGAACCGTAGAACAAAATCCCATGTGGGAACACACCCACGTGTGTGGGATCGAAACCAGTCGCTTGCGAAACGAGTGCGTGTATGAAAAGTGTTCGTATCGAAAACGATTTTCAATGTTCAACTCATTGTAATGGCGCCGTTATCCCGACTGCGGGCAGGTTTGTCCCGCCCGTTGGATTCTAATCGGTTAAGTGCGATCTGCCTTTCAATCGAGAGGGAGCAGGTGCGAAACTTGGTTGCTAGCTAGTCAGTTGTGTCCCTGGGTGAGGCACTTAACGGACATTGCTTGAACCCAGCGAATTAATGGGTTCTACCAAATTGAAGGAACGTGTCTATCATATACAACACACTGCAATAGCTCCGGGAGACCGATGATGGCCGCGAAGTGATTCGACGATTGCCCGTGTGTTAATCCCCTTGGTTTTCCCAATCACGGGGATAAAGATGAATATTCTATCCTACTATCCTATCCTCCTAGGTGGTATTTCGACTTATGCCCGGGTCTTAACGTGCCCTGCTCTGTCCACGTTAATGTTATTAAAAGCTCTGTGCATATGTGTGTGGATTATCAACGTCATCGCTTTGTAAATCGTCCATTATTCCTGTTCATCCTTCTAGTAGCCAGGTCGTTGTCAGTATCAGCCCTTTCAGCATAATGTAAGAAGGCACGTAGCGAATGGCTACCTTTATATATTCGTGCTTTTGCTTATTCTTTCTTCAGCATATCTTAAGGCGAATTCGGCCTCGAGTCGGGCACTTTCAAGATCGCCCCCAGGGAGCGGCGCTCCTTGACCCGAAGGCTGCACCACAGGCAAAACCTGTGGTGGCGGAACCAGTGGGCGGCCCTTCCCAACCAAGGGAAGACCGTCGCCGCCCACTCCGCCTACGCAGCCTCCAACAACTACTGGGCAGGGGCCCGTCCTCCCTGGCCCCTCAGGCCCTGTTCTTCGGCCTTAAAGCGCGGCTGAGCCAGATGCCAACGCGCTCGGTCAAGGCCTGCTACTCAAGGGCGCCAAACTACGACAAGTCCTGTCGTAGGTGTGGCGCGGAGGTGGAGACCCTCCCGCACGTACTGAATCATTGCCCCAAGTCAATGAAATCGATCTTGGAGCGGCATGATTCGGTGCTTGCGGAGGTCCTCGCCGCCATCCCTCGCGGCACATTCGCCAGTGTCGACGTCGACAGGACGTCCCGAGAACATTTCCGGCGAGTGGGCGAAGCTCTGCGACCCGACATAGTCGCCCGTCGACATGACGGATCCGTCGTGGTCGCAGACGTGACGTGCCCATTCGAGTCCTGCGCGTCGGCCCTCGATACGGCGGCCGCGCGAAAAATCGAAAAATACGATCAGCTGTGTGCGAAATTGCGGCAGTTATACCGTAAGCCCGTCGAGTCGCACGCACTGGTCGTAGGTTCCTTGGGCAGCTGGGGCAGGACCAACAACACTGCTCTCGCTGCCCTCGGAATCCGAGGCGCGGTTCGCTCGAGGCTGGCCAAGCAATTGGTCAACCTCAGCGTCGAGGGTAGCCACAATATCTGGCTACGCTGGCACCTGCCCATTCTTCTTGTAGGGACTTTTTCACCCTCACTCCCCCAATAGTTTTTTCTTTTTTTCTTTTTTTCACCCCCACCCCACTCGCCTCTGGGCTGCACATCCCACACGTAGGGACCTGTTTATATTATTATGCCTTTTATATGTAGCACTTTTAAGTATATTTTTGTATCCCACAAGATGCTTTTCGCCAAAAAAAAAAAATTTGTATCACATTTTTATATTTTGTAAAACACAGATTTTTATAAACTTTGCACTATTTTTATATAAACTTCGCACTTATTTAAAATGAATCGCATCTTTTTTATATACACCAACACAAACAGGATGTGCAGCTCAGGGGAACCAATCCTGCGTCCCTCCTCCCTTCCGGAGCCCCTGCACCCTCCAACTTTTCTTATTTAAAAAAAAAAATCAACATATATATTGTCCTCGGGAGGGAGGGGGGGTTACATTTCAGCCCCCAGAAACCCACCCACCATACCCCAAGGAGTGCCGGGGGCATTGAATGAGCTCCCGCACAATT
>CH000202.1:111119-176513 GCA_000149265.1 Ciona savignyi | reverse complement strand
ATTCTCGGTCACTCTCACTCTATTTTATGATACCATTGGGCTATGTACCGGTATATTGTATATTAAATATATATATTTGTATGGATGTGTATACCAATACAAAACAGTATTTTGATAGTTAATTTCTATTGTTTTTTTTCTAGACAGGTATGGGTACACAAGATGTTGACAGAGAGAGATTTAAAATCTGAGTTTGTCTTTTTGTGAAATTACAGAAGATTTGTCAGATGTGTTGGACAATCTGGAAAATTAATGCTAGTAACCCATACCGGCACTGTATTAGTCTAGTGCCAAGCTGGAAAAGACAGAAAAGAAGAAACTACATATGATTGAATCATTCATACAAGTTATATCTTCATGAACGTTGGTAGAGGGGCATGAAGTAATGGTTAGCGGTTTGTGTTATAGGATAGTGGTTGGTTTGGTATTTCCACTCTTTTTAGAATATTTCAAAATTTTAATTGAATATTATAAAAAAAAATGAGAAAGTTTTATTTCCATATGTAGTTAAGTTAACAGTGTTGTTGGTTGTGGTCAATGTTTTTGTGCAGAGTAAGTAAAAAATTTCGTTCACATACAGAGATTGCACAAAAGCACCCTGGCTGTAATGCACACAGAATCAAATTTACATTGGCTTGAACACTACAACTTCGTACTAAACTAGCTGATGTGGTAGAATTTTATTTCTCAGTAGAAAATCATATGACTGAGTCATCCACATGATAGTGATATTTATTTTAATTGTATATATTGTTCTTTTCTTACTGTTTCCATTTTGTTACATGTATGCCCTCTTTATTCAGTTGTTGTCTCCTGTCCAGGTCCACGAGGTGTGTGGTATTGAATAAAGTGGAGGACTTAGACAGCAGAGAAATATTGAATAAAGAGGACATGCATGTAACCATACTTTTCCTAATGTTTATATAATAATTTTGTTCCATGTGTTCTTTCAAATTTCTATCCCTTTGTCTACTATTGAATAAATTCCTTACTTTTCAGTAGTGATTGAATTGTTATTTTTTTTGTATTGACAATGAAGAAGAGAAAAAAATTTGACTCTTCGGGTAATCACTACCAGAATGGGCTTGTAAGCCGGTTTGTTAATATAGAAATCCATATTTAAATAAGTCTTGTTAACTATTTACTTACACACCTTTGAATTAAGTTCTCATACCCGAACTGAGTAAAGGTGTTTGTGCACAAGTTTTCCATTCATCTATGCGCCATATCAATATTTAAATTAAAAAGACTAAAGGTTGCAGATTCGAAAACTTGCCGCTAGCTAGCTAGTTGTGGAAAGCACTTAACAGACATTGTCTGAACCCAGTGGAATGATGGGATATACCAAATTGAAGGTACGTGTCAATCAAACACAACACACTGCAATAGCTCCAGTAACTCAATGTTGGGCACGAGGTAAAGATAAACATGGATCTCAAATCCTAAATATCTAATGCAAAATGCAAGAAAACACAAAATAAATTAGCATGGAGCAGCAGTGTCAACATTTAACCTACTTTTCATATACTGCAATGTGGTCACCCACGCAGAATGCTGATGCAGAACCAAGTGGAAGGGGAACATGGTTTGTAAGTTTGTTCCAAACCCCATCAGAGAAATCCATGAACTCTCCGCTTGTGAGTCGTTCATTGTTTTTGCCAAATCCACCTTGGAAAGGTCGATCAACTTAGTTGGAAAACTAAAGACATGTGTGGAATAATTTTACCGAAAGAGTAAATGCGGGAACGAAGCTGAGCAGCTGCAAAGTCAGCTCTAGGAATGTTTAAGTTTTGTCCAATCTCCCAGCTAGGCCATCCATTTAGGTTAAGTATGTCCACAAGATCAGAAGCTGTAAAATAAACTGGTTAAACTAACTAAAAAAATTAATTTTTTAAATTATCTATATGAAAAACGTGGTGGTTTAATTGTGCCGCCTTTCAGTCCAAAGGTTGCAGGTTTAAAACCGGTCATTGGACGATTCTTTCTGTTTTTGGAAGAAACATATCAATCATTTTAACACTGCAATACCTCCAGTAAACGACATGGAAACGAGGTAATCTGACGATGACCTGTGTAATTACGTCCTCTGTGTTTTCCCAGTGTGATAAAAAAATGAGAAAATAAATTAAATAATGTTCTTGTAATAAAAATACCTGTTCTTATGTTGGACGATCCACAGCGATAACGATCGGACGATGCACAGCGATAAAGGTAACCTCCCATGATGTACATCTTACCTGTAAAACATTGGTTAACTAATACGCATTGATCTAAGACTTAGATCTTAGATTCTTTAGGTACTTAGATTCTAAGTACTAAAGTGAATTCCCTACCTTCAACAGCCACAACAGAAGCACCAGGTCGCCAAGGCGTAAAGCATGTTTCCACTTCGTTAAATTGTTTGTTCTCGATGTCAAACTTATAAATTTGGTAAGTTCTTTCATTCCGTGATATGATTTTCCCTAGTAAGAATAAAGATGCCCTAGTTGTAGGCCTGGCGGACCGAAAACCACGAACGGATTGAACTTCAATTAAATCTGAAAAATAAGTGTACACTTTAACAGGGAAATCTATAAAGTTGAAAATATATCTTAGCTAGTCATGCATAGCTCTGTGCCTATTGGCCAACTCAACCCCTTATACACAATATATCACAAAGAACATACACTACAACCACTGGCTATGGCCTTGCAGTGGTAAGCCGGGAATAAACAAGACACTTGGTGGACATTGGCTGAATCCAGTGAAATTATGGGTTGTACTAAAACTGAATAAAACGTCTAAACCTATTTTTTACACTGCAAGATATTACATAACTCGATGGTGGGTGAGGTATTCTTAAGGTAATCTGTTTTGGACCGATTACTTGTACCAACACTGAAGCTATTGTAATGTATTGTATTTGATTAAGACTTTCTTTTAGTTTTAGTATAATCAACTAATCCACTGCGCTATAACCACAGACACAACCAACTAGCTTATAATAAATAAATTTAATTTAATAATGTATAATTTCATATAAATTTAAATATACCAACCAATATAGACCATATACTGGCATTCAAAATTATCTGGCAGTTCAGCGATTGTTTTCCCTTTTCCATCGAAACAATAGAGGTTATACTGGTCGCAGACGTAACCATTGTTACCGTGAACACAAGAAGATAGAATAGAAGAAGAAAAATCTCTCCTAACTTTTTTTTTCACTTTTTCCACCTTTATTAAAATATTGTTAAAACAGTCAGTAACTAAACATGGTATGACAATTTCAAATAAAAACAGATATGTCCATTAAACCAAATATTACAAAACATAAATTGCCGCAGATTTTTTAACATTTTAAATTAATATTAGCAAAATGGGACCTGGAAAAATTATTTATGTAAAATGTTTTGCATCAAATATTTATACCTTGCGGAGTTGAAATTTGTTTTCTGATGGATGGATATCAATATGATTATATGCCCCATTTGTAATAAACCCAATGTTTGCATCTGCTAAAAAGACAATCAATTATTAAATAAAGAAAATGTTACATTGATTGATTTTCCTACCTGGAAGTAATCCCTTTCGTGGATTGGCCTCAATATTAGTTTTACTCCCAACCAAATAGTAATGTTTCATTATCTTTTCACAACAGCTTCGAAATTCATAAAGAAAGTCCTGCAACGTGTGGTTAAAAAGCACAAAGACTGTAGTCTAAACCAATAAAATTTGATAGCAATATAAAATAGTTCAAACAAAAAAAATGCATGATTAAACAACTAAATTAGCACTAGGAAAGTACCTCAAACTAAAGGTAAATACCTAAACACCATACACAGAATTTGTATTATCATAATCCCAATATGATCGCTGTCAATTTGCTTAAAAATCAAAATTAAGCTTTGTAAGATTGGAGGTCTTTTTGTTCAATAGATTGCAAGGTCTTTAGTTCAATAGCCCAAGCTTGTTAAAGTTGCAGAAAAATAGGATTTTATTAATTAGGCGCTCCTACCTCTTTCCTGATATCATCTTCAATGTATGTAAGTGGCAGTTCAGACAAACGTATATGTTGAAAGAGGTTTGAGAAATACTCCTTTCTTGAATCAAGTTTATGTTTAAGCCAACGCATCAAAGCTGCATAAACTTTTTTCTCGTTTATTACAACCACCTCTTGTGAAGAAAGAAACATTCCCAAATCTTGAAAATCCAAATCCACAAAGCCGTCTTGCTGGGCAGCTTCATCAAAGTGACTCAGTAAATATTTCTTTGCAGCATTTACCAAGTCATCCAAAAGATGTAACTTCCCGATTTGAAAAAGGCAAAGACAATTTTGTGGACTTAAAACTTGCACCACATAATCAGTAGCTAGATCCAGCAAGTCTAGTTGTAAATTTAATTGATTTGTCTGTCATTGATGTGTGTAATACGGTAAAATATCTGTGGTAAATATTGTAGGGAAAGAATATCCACATTGAAGGTATTATCTCATGCTAGCATGGCGGCTCTTTAGAATTTGTGTGTTCCAACAAACAAACTATAATGCTAAATATGAGAGAAACTTTGCTAAACCAATATTCCAGTGGTTGTTTTTTTTTTTTTTTTTTTTCGATTGGGCCAACAGATTAGTCTGGTGGTTTAGTGCATTGCCTTTCAGTCGAAGGGTTGCAGCTTCGAAACTGGTCGCTAGCTAGTCGTTTGTTTCTTTGGGAAATGACCTTAACTGACAACTTACCGGATTAATTATTTCTACCAAATTGAAGGAAAGTGTGAACTATACACAACACAATGTAATAGCTCCTGTAACCTGTGCGCAAGGTGATCTGACGATTGCCCGTGTTTTAACCCCCGGTTTTCCCATTCATTGGAATAAATATGAAGACCCTTTGCACAATCGGTAAGTCATTTAGTAAATTTTCAAATCACCTTGTATTTGCATCAGTGCAGCAGATTTAATTATCTCTTCGATATTTTTAAGTGAAAACTCAATCTTTCCAGAATAGAGAAAGTCTAAAATCCACTTCATGCAATTTTCAGAAATATCTTTCATTGCAGTTTGCTTTTCAAATGATTCTTTCATCTATTTAGAGTTTCAATTAAAAAAAATGATGTTTTTTAACGACTGTTCGTTTCGCCGTCTTTTTCTGTCCGTTTTTCCGAGAAGAGAAAATTCGTATTTAACCACTACGTACAAACTGTTTGATTACCCAAAAGCTGTTGTAGTGTATTGTATTTGATTAAGATATTATTTTGTTTTGGTGGAAACGAAGCTTAGGATTTTAGAGTTTGTCTTTTTATACATATTTTAACTGGCAAACACAATGGGAATTGTCAGATAATAGGCAAACACAATGGGAATTATCACAAAGGGAATTGTCAAATAAATGGAAAACACAATGGTAATTATAACAAAGGCAATTGTCTGATCACCTTGCGAATATGTCAGAGGACATTCTTACATTATGATTTACCACATTTCCCCATGTCAACTGTTGAATTACCGGAGCTTTTGCAGCGTGTAGTACATATTTGGGAAGTTTGTATAGGATTAATTCCCAATAATTTACCGGGTTCGGACAATATCAAATAAGTTACCTCATAACACAACTGATAAGCTAGGCAATGATCTTTATCAAGTTAACAAATATCTGTCGTTTAATTCTCCTATCAAGTTAACTTGTAGTGAACACTTCACCCACCTTTGAGGTAAACATGACATTGAAGTATTCGCTTCTGGCTGCAAGTATATTCTGATGAACTGGAAACTCTTTGTCACCGACGTGTATTGTGAAGTCACAATACTCCTTATTTGTGCGTTGTCTATGAGTAAGAATCGGTTAGTGAAACGATTGTGTGGCCGAATGGTTTTCACGATTCACACTCTTAGTGACATACTCATCATGGGTTCAAAACTTAGCCAAAGAATTGGGTTAGTACAGAATTCCAAATAAACCGTATCTCTTTTGACCGGATTGGTGTTTATTTTATTCATTGTATCAATTTCTGTTCAACAAAATATATACAGAGGTTGACAGGCTAAATTGAAGTTTTGCTTTGTAGGTTGATGGATATAATTGTGTTATTTAACGACTTTTAATGCGTTTTTATACTGAATTAATAATCCAGGTCTATAAAATACAACAAATATTGTGGCCTTTTGCTATACCAAGTGATTTTTTTAATAGCTAGTAACAAAATCAAATTATAACCATACTTTTGCGACAAACGATTAATTGCCATACAGACACTTAAATCTTGTGCTTTCCGGTGCTTTGTAAACATATTCAATAATATTTTACCCGTTCAAATGTTCCATCAGCTTCCGTGGGTATGTATTGGATTCCATCATTTTTGCTGATTCATCTTTCTCTTCTTCGAATTCAGATCCTGAAAACACTAGATCAAGATCATCAGGAGCACATACTGACTGCTTCGCCATTGCGAAAGGTAATAAATAGATCTTGAACTTTGCTGAACTGAGCGACGCAGCGTCAAAATAGTTGTCCTTGTTCACTTATGACTGTTTAAACTAAACGTCTGGCCTTCGCTCCGGAAAAACAAAACTTATTGTACCTTCTTTTGGTCAAAATGTAATTTATAGCTCGTACCCAAGACTAACTATTTAATGTAATAAAATTCAATATATTTGTTTATGATTGTAGTTTAAACATAAAAAATTAGTAAAATAAAAATATGTTTGTTAATAATTATACACTAAACAAATTAAATAAATAATTTACTTCTGGGTACAATTTTTAAATTCACCTTCTTACAAGGAATATGGCACAACAAATACATTCCTCTGTTTTGTTTACGTTGGGGATTCCCCTTGAGCATAAACCTAGTTTCGGTGACAGATTGGACGCTTTGCCGCTGTCTTCCGGAGGGTTTTGCTCAATATTTATTTTAATTTTTTTTATCTCTTGTAAAATTAGTAGGCTGATAGAATTTAGTTATGTTTTTTTATTGAAACGCCCCACACGATTTTTTTATACTAATACCGCGACAATAATACATGGGTACACAAATTTGGTTTGTAAGTAGGTATACATGTTTTCACACATACCAAGTCATTTGGATGTGGGTATTTATACTATTTATTTGTAGAAATATTTTACACAAATTATTTTTAACAGGTTAGGTTACTTAAAGAAGTTCCACTATTTAAAAGAAAGGAAAAAATTAAAGATTTAGTTGAGGGGTTTCTTATTCGGGTAGTTCCCATAAGTCTGATTAGGGTACTTTCCGTAAGTTAAATTTTTCTCCTATGATTTCCTTTCCCAAACGATTGGCGTGGTGATAAATTTGTTAATTTTAGTATTAACTATCCAAATCGTTTTTGCGTGAATTCTTTGTTTTTCCAAATGTATTCGTTTTTTTGCGTCGAGTTGGGTTTTTATTTTTATTATTTTGTTTTTTAATATGTTTACGTGTTTTAATGCTATAATATTGGTCGTATTAATATAGAGTACAATCTCCTTACTAAGTGTTACTTTATTTTTGCATATTTAATTATGTAAACATTCAGTAAGACTTTTTAGTTTATTTATTATTACGCTATCTATCATAATATGATTAATATTATCCGTGGGTAATTTGCAGAATTTGCAATTTGTAATTGTTATATTTCCGTTTTTGTGAATTTTATTTGTATGGTTTTTAATCCAGTCGCCTAGGAAAAATGCTTTATAAGCAATTTTAAAACTAAGATCTCTGTCTCAATTATCGAAATAAACTTTTATTGCCCTTGTTTTTAATGTGATTTGTTGCCATGGTATTGGCTCGTTGTTTACGTTTAATTCTTTAGATTACTTTTTCTTTTATTAGGATGTCGCATATTGGTCGTAATTTTGACGTTTCCCATTCGTATTCTCGCTGGTTTATTACTCTAATTATTCTTTCAATTTGTAGTAACGAGTTTCCTGGTTCGCTCGCGTTAGGTCGGAAATTTGTATTTAATTTTGCATATGGTAATTTCATTGTTGATTATATATTACAACGAAGCCATTCTTCCCATGGTTCTTTTATTATTTCTAAGTGCGTGATTTTGAATAATCTGGTGGCACGGACTGCTTCTATTTTTATATTAATTTCGGGGACTTACAAACCGTCGTCGCACGTTGGCGCTATTAAGGGTTTATTTGCTATTTTTTCCATGTGACTTGAGTACCAGATAAACTTAAATATATAGCTATTTAGTTGCTTAAATATTAATTTGAGTATAACTATGTTATTTGCTTTAGTGAGAATTGGGGGAATATATAGCGCGTTGACGATCATAACTTCTCGTTTAGCGTTAAGTTTCTATCCCGATGTTTATAGTATAAGGTTTTTATTACTTGCAGTATTATATTTCAATTATCATTTATACACTCTGAGTTTTTCTATTTTATTAGTTATTATATTTTCGTCGATATTATCTTTTGCATATTGTATTAGTTCGTGGTCGTTTGATATTATTTGCGTTTTATTGGTGTTAATTTTTTGTCCGGATACTCTTTCATACTCTTTTAGTTCGTTCGTTGCTATTTATTTAAGATTCTTTGTTTGCTATGATTAACGTTGGATCATCTGCGTATTGTTGTAATTTTATTTCTATTGGACCGAGTTTTATTCCATTTATTTGTGTATTTTTCATTATTTTCCGCGTTAAGTTTTCTACTTTTTTTTTCACTGAGCTAAGTTTTAAAACCATATTGGATTCGTCACTTAGACCGTTTTTGTTTAGTACGGGATAAATGTGTTGGTCGCGTTTACCATTCAGCCACACGACCGTACGGTAAGGTGCTTATTTTTTTTTTCTTTATTTTTTTTACCGAGCCAAGTTTCGAATCCATAATGTGATCGTTACTCGTTTTTGTACTGTAGTCGGTATATGTATCGGTCGCGTTAACCATTTGGCCACACGACCGTACGGTAAGGTGCTTATTCCGAGTAGGAAAATAAGCATGCAGCAGGAGCAACCCTGGCGGATGCCTCGTTTTATTTTTATCGGCCGAGTGAGGGCGCCTTTAATTTGAATTTGGCTGTTTATATTATTGTAAAGAATTTCTAACCATGTTATTAAAATGGTGGGCAGATTTAGTTTTTAGAATATTGCATTTATAAATTCATGATTAACTCTATCGAACGTTTTCTCAACGTCTATTGCTGTTATTGATGTTTTAATGTTAAATTTATTTGAGGATACTATGATTAATGTAATGTTATAAAGCGCGTGATCTAGCGTTCTCCCTTTTAGTTCACATTTTTGATTATTGCTAATTACGTCATTCATTATTGATTCGCATCTTTTCGTTTTTATTTTACTTAGTATTTTGTAGTCAGTATTTAGTAGAGATATTGGTCGCCAGTTCTTCATATCAGATTTATCGCCTTTGTATTTATATATGAGTTTTATAATTGCGGTTCTCATGGTTCGGGTCAATACTTTTTTAAATAGTATGTTATTGTATAATTCTTCGAGGTCGAATTTTATATAATTCCATAGTTTTTATAAAGTTTAATTGTTATGCCGTCACTACCGGGAGAGCTATCGTTGTTCATGTTATTAATTCATTACTTCACAAATCTCATTTATATTCATTGTTTGTGTTATTTTGTTTAGTTCGCTTTCGTTAATTTCGGTGGTGCTAAGTCTTGTAGATATTCCTAGTAGTTTATATTGTATAACTTTGTATGTTGCATTTCAAGTCGTTTTTTTGTTTTTATAATTAAAAAAACAAAGTAATATATAATTTTATGACAAATAGCTTGATTTGCAAATCCTACGTCTAGTCGGGTGAAAGTGTATTTTAACTAGAACTAACTCATAGAATAGGATATTCTCTAGTTTATCACGGTGAAATCGGTCGCAACGAAGCGGTCACGAGTAAAGTGCTTTCATTTACAAATATAAACAAACTAACAATAAACAAACTAACTTTAGAATCAGCGTGGAATCGATCCTTGTAGTCGAAGTCAGCTTATACAACCCACACGCCGCAGCACCGAGCTTTTATCTACAACGCCAAAGGTGCACCCACAGAGAGTCAACCTCCTCCCACGTCAAAACGTCAAATGTTGCATCGTACATTTACGAAATGGAAGTGTGGCGCACCTAGCTAAACCCCTATACAATTTGAAAAACACTGCCTTTAAACCGTTTTGCTGAAATTCTCACTTAATAAGATTAATATTTCAAGCCTTTGCTTACAAGCTAAATCACTCAAAAAAGTTTTTCTCAAAAAAGTTTGATTTTCAAATTATATCTACTTCGGGAATTCTCCAATCGGGTTTTGAATATTTTATCTTGCAGTTCATGTAGTTTTAATATAATTAAGGTTCTATGTATATTGCAGGTCTACCATATTTAACTCCATCTACAATCGTACTTTGCACACTGCTAATACATAACATTGTTATTTCGTACTGTGCGTACTACGAGGTTTAAAGGAATTATGATGTAACAGAGTGTTTTACCTTAACTTTATCTAGCGTTCTCTGTTGGTCTTTAAAGTCGGGCGTTTAACTCAAAAAGAACCTGTAACTAAACTCTATCAGGGTACCAAATCCACAAGAGACAAAAACAAGTGTTTTGATTAAAAGAAGTTTACTACGTGTAACATCTATATCGTATGCTCACTTCGTTTGATGTTGATTGAGCGACATTCATTGTGTGCCCCTGAAGATAGACCGGAAATCCCAACCATTGCAAGGTTGTTGTGACATCACAAACTGGCCTTATTTATTTACTGCCTCGTTTCATCGTATTTCAGTTGTTAAGATTTTTTGTCGCCCTTAATAAGCATTAATTTCCTGACGCCATTTTTAAGTGTATTTATTTTTATTTATAGAAAACCGCATATTAAAGAGAGAGAAGAAAATGTGTGCTTTTAAACTTTAAAAGACGTTTAGACATTAGCGTTGGAAAATTCCAACGCATCTATTAGTGTTGCGATTCTGGGCGTAAGTGCAGGTCACCAATGCAGAATAATCTTACACTACGTATTATTGGTGAAGGAAGGCACAAGCTAAAACTAAAGCAAAAACAGTTGAAGGAAATTAAGAATGTGGTAAAAAACCTGGTATTTACAGCAAGCTAAAAGGGTATCACAGTAATTTGTTAAACGGTAAAATTAATAGGATATTCAGATTTATCACAGGATAGGATAGTCAGATTTATCCTCATAAATCGAACAAACAAGGGGTTTGATCACGCGGGCAATTGTCAGATTGCCTCGCGCACACTTACAGGTTAGTGGAACTACGAAAATGAAAACAATAATAGAAACTACATTAGAACACTGTCACTGTGCATAGCAATCGTACGTATCTACCCGTTGCAAAGAAAGAATTGAACACAGCTGGTAGTATTGCAAAGATGCTACAGAGAATCATACTTTAATTATATATCACTTAATAATGATGACTTGTGTTTTTGTATATAAAATATGCCAAATGGAAGAAAAAATAATAAACTATGCGTATTACAGCTAATAGTGTTAATAATGATTCCTATAAAATAATACTTGATTTTTAACATGAAAACAACTATGTTAAACATTATCAACAGGTGGTGTTCACACCTGGATTGTAACATGTGAAAATGCTTAGTTTTATCACACAATTTCTTATGCCAATATAAAATAGGAATTAATCAGAAACACACATAAAGGAATGAATGTCAATGTAGAGACATAGAAATCCACCTTTTTCTAAACCTGGTGCTTGTAAAGTCAGGAAATGTTCAAGTTTCTTGATTATCATTTTCCAGCACCTCCCATTCTTCATTAAAGGAGTTGAATAGAAAGATGCCCTCCAAGGTTTCTTCACTGTTTTTAATAATTATTTATTGTGTAGTTGGACAAGTTTTTAAACACATGATGACCCTGTAACTCTGTTCTTTTTATATAAAAATCCATATTGAAATAAATCTCAGTTGAACCAATCTTGTTAACTATTTACTCATACACTGTTGGATTAATTTCTTATACAATAACTTAGTAAAGGTGTTTATGCTCAAGTTTTCTATTCATCTATGCATTATATCAATATTTGAATTAAAAAGTCGAAAGTTTGCAAAACTGGTCGTACCATATCAGTATTTAAACATCTGGCCTTAAAGACCTAATGCATAATTCAAAAAAACACAAAATACCATTTTTAGTATAAACACTCACTTAATTAAGCTATTGGGTCTTATAAATTAGCTTTATGCAATGTGTCTTATGAACTTACCTAAAGCAATGTGTTTTTTTTAATGGCATAGAGCAATGTGTCGTATAAAGTGGCTTAAAATTATTTGTCTTCCAAAATAGCGTGGAGCATCCTCAACGTTTAACCTACTTTTCATATACTGCAATGTGATCACCCACGCAAAATGCTGATGCAGAACCAAGTGGAAAGGGAACATCGTTTGTAAGTTTGTTCCAAACCCCATCAGAGAGATCCATAAACTCTCCGCTTGTGAGTCGTTCTATGTTTTTGCCAATGCCACCTTGGAAAGGTTGATCAACTTAGTTGGAAAACTAAAAACATGTGTGAAGTAATTTTACCGAAGGAATAAATGCGGGAACGAAGCTGTGCAGCTGCAAAGTCAGCTCTAGGAATGTTTAAGTTTTGTCCAATCTCCCAGTGATAACCATCTTCATTTAGGTTAAGTATGTCAACAAGATCGGAAGCTGTAAAATAAACTGGTTAAAATAACTAGAAAATTATTTTTTGTAAGTTGTCGTTATAAATAACTTGGTGGGTTAATTGTGCTGCCTCACAGCCAAAAGTTTGCAGGTTGGAAACCGGTTGCTAGCTGGTCCATTGTTTTCTTGTGAGGAACGTCTCAATCATTTTATACAAGGCAATACCTCCAGTAAACTACATAGGGAACAAGGTAATCTGACGATAAGTCGTATAAAAACGCCCTGTGTTTTCTTGTTGTGCCAAAAAAACGAGAAAATAAATTAAAGAAATCTCTTAGTAAAAATACCTGTTTTTATGTCGGACGATCCATTGCGACAAATATACCCTCCCATGATGCACATCTTGTCTGTAAAACATTGGTCAACTAAATTGCATTGATCTACAACAGAGTTTCTCAAATGATGCGCCGCAAGGGTTAGCTAGGTGCGATACTAAAAGTGAATTCCCTACCTTCAACAGCCACAACAGATGCACCAGTTCGCCACGGCGTGGAACATGTTACCACTTGGTTAAATCGTTTAGACTCGATGTTAAACTTATAAATGTTGTAATTTGTTTCTTTTCGTGGTTTGTTTTTCATTTGTGATGAAAAAGTAGGCTGAGTTGCAAAAACTGACCCAAATATACCCGGGGTTGGAACGTTAAAACCGGATGTATCAGTTGGGTGCTGAGTTGTAAGATCCCTAACAATCCCAAAAAGATAAATTGACGGAACATTTAAATCTGAAAAAATGTTTACACTTTAACAGATAAATCTATAATGTTGAAAATATATCTTGGGTGAATACGGTCATAAATAGCTCTGTGCCTATTGGACAACTCGACCCCTTATACAAAAGATATCACGAAGAGCATACATGGCCTTGCAGCGGTAAGCCGGAAATAAATAAGACACTTAGTGGACATTGCCTGAATCCAGTGAAATAATGGGTTGTACTAAAAGTGAACAAACCGACTACATCTAATCATTACACTGCAAGATTACATAACTCGATGGTGGGCGAGGTATTATTGAGGTAATCTGTTTTGGTTCGATTACTTGCACCACCACTGAAGCTATTGTATATGTTTAAGGCTTTCGTTTAGTTTTAGTAGAATCAACTAATCCACTGCGCTATAACCACGGACATAACCAACTAGCTAATAATAAATAAATGTAATTTAATAAATTTATAACTTTATTTATATTTAAATCTACCAACCAATATACAACATATACTGGCATTCAAAATTATCTGTCGGGTGATTGTTTCCCATGTTTTTCCATTGTAACAATAGAGGTTAGAGTCATCGCAGACGTAACCATTGTTACCGTGAACAACGGAAGATAGAATAGAAGAAGCAAAATTACTCTCGACCTGAAAAAAAAATTTGTTTCAGTTTTCCCACCTTTATTAAAATATTGTTAAAACAGTCAGTAACTACACATGCTATGACAATTTCAAATAAAAACAGATATGTGCATTAAACCCTATATTAAAAAAAACATAAATTGCCGCAGATTTTTTAACATTTTAAATTAATACTAGCAAAAAGGAACCTGGAAAAAATTATAATTATGTAAAATGTTTTGCATCAAATATTTATACCTTGCGGAGTTGAAATTTGTTTTCTGATGGATGGATATCAATGTGATTATATACCCCATGTGCAATAAACCCCATGTTGGAATCTGTCAAAAAGAGAATCAATTATTAAATAAAGAAAATGTTACATTTATCAATTTTCCTACCTGGAAGTAATCCCTTTCGTGGATTGGCCTCAATATTAGTTTTACTCCCAACCAAATAGTAATGTTGAAATATCCTCTCATTACAGATTCGAAATTCATAAAGAAAGTTCTGTAAAGTGTGGTTAATAAGCAGAAAGATTGGAGTCGAAATAAACAAAATTTAAAAGGGATAGGAAATAGTTTAAACAGAAAATATAATACATGGTTTAACAAATAAAATAGCACTAGGAAAGTACCTCAAACTAAAGATAAATACCTAAACATCAACATCATACACAGCTTATTATCATTATCAAATGTATATCTTCGCTGTCAACTTGCTTCAAAAAATAAAAATTGAGCTTTGTAAGATTGGAAGTCTTTGGTTCAATAGCACAAGCTTTACGGCAGCTATTTAAACAAAGTATTCTTACTGAATAAACCTATTGTGCACATGCGGTGTAATCCAAAATTCATCTTCAATAACGGCCACTTTTAAAGCCGCAGAAAAAGGATTGTATTAAAAAGCCTTCCTATCTCTTTCCTGATAACATCTTCAATGTATTTGAGTGTCAGCGCAGACAAACGTATATGTTGAAACAGAGTTGGGAAACATTTCTTCCGTGAATCAAGATCATGTTTCAGCCAACGCATCAAAGCTTCAAAAACTGTTTCCTCGTTTATTACAACCACCTCTTGTGAAGAAAGAAACATTTCCAAATCTTGGAAATCCAAATCCACAAACCAGTCTTGCTGGGCAGCTTCACCGAAGTGACTCAGTAAATATTTCTTTGCAGCATTTGCCAAGTCATCCATAAGATGTAACTTCCCGATTTGAAAGAAGGGAAAACAGTTTTGTGGACTCAAAACTTGCATCACATACTCAGTAGCTAAATCCAGCAATTCTAGAAGTAAAATCATGCGATCATAGCGGCTCTTTAGAACTTGTGTGCTCCAACACACAAACCATAATGTTGACTATAACAAAAACTTCACTAAGCCAATATTCTTGAAATCGCTAACATCTTTAATTTCCAGTGGCTGGTTTCGATCCCAATTTATCCAACAGATCATTCTGGTGGTTAAGTTCATGGCCTTCCAATCGAAGGGTTGCAGGTTGGAAACTGGTTGCTGGCTAGTCTGTTGTGTTTTTGGGCAAAGCATTTAACTAACATTGACTGAACCCAGCGGATTAATTTTACCATATTGTAGAAGTGTCAATCATACACAACTCACTGTAATAAAATAGCTCCTATAACCCGATGGTAAGCGCGAGCTGATCTGACGATTGTCCGTGTGTTAATCCCCTGGTTTCCAATTCATTGAGATAAACATTAATACCCTATCCCACACTCTGTAAGTAATAAACTTATCAAATCACCTTGTATTTGCATTAGTGCAGCTGATTGAATAATTTCTTTAATATTTTTAAGTGAAAAGTTAATCTTTCCAGAATAGAGAAAGTCTAAAATCCACTTCATGCAATCTTCAGAAATATCTTTCATCGCAACTTGCTTTTCAACTGCTTCTTTCATCTATTTAGGGTTTCATTTTGACAAATTAATATTTAATGCGCCCGCATCCAGTATTTTAATATATTTTTTGCATTTTAATGATGTGTTTTAACTACTGTTCGTTTTGCCGTCTTTTTCTGTGTAGTAATTTGATATGTTTGCTTCTATTTATTACAAGAGCAAAAACTGATCGAACTATACCCAGTATATTGAACATAAAATTTTAACAATTAGGTACAAACTGTTAAGTTACCCAAAAGTTATTGTAGTGAAATTATTTCAAAACTGATTAACCTCCATAGTTCAGTTGTTGTCTACTTTTACACATTTTATCCTCATAAATGGGAAACGCAATGGGCATTTTCAAAAAGCAACAATTCTGTTGTGAATATGTAAGGAAACATTCTTACATTGGCATTATGCAGAAAACCCCATGTCCACTGTTGATTACCATAGTTTTGTATTGTGTAGTATATGAATTTTCAATAGGTTTATTAAAGACCATTAATCCTACTGGGTTCAGACAATATTCAATGAGAACATTGCCCAAAGACACAACTTATCGACTAATGCAGCGTTTCTCAAACTATGGCTCGCGACCCACCGGTGGGTCGCGAAAGGAATCTCTTGGTGGGTCGTGAAAAGTTATAGAAAGCGCTGATTAACTATACTGGCTATTTCCTATACAAAAACCAAGGGGAAATTATCATAATTGTGACATCACACAATCTTGTGTGACATCACACAATTGTGACGTCACACAAAGTATAAGCAAATTTTTCGTTTATTTCACCTTGTCCGCGTGAGCGTAAAATATTTGCCTGGGATACATAATTCCAGAGGTGTGTTCCTTTGCAACGATAGCGTAACCTAGAAACCAACAACAACTATATATAAAGTTAGATGGGTCGCCATAAATTGTGGTAATTAATAGTGGGTCCCAACTCTAAAAAGTTTGAGAATCACTGGACTAGTGGATCGTTACGATTCAATAACTTTACAGCTAATCACAAAACCCTAACTTAGATAATTATAATCATCTAAGGTATTTAGTTGGACTGTTCTTAGTAGCTCCAGAATCTTTGTCAAGTTAACAAATATCTGTCCTTTAATTCTCCTATCAAGTTAACTTGTAGTGAACACTCCACCCACCTATGAAGTAAACATGACATTGAAGTATTCGCTTCTGGCTGCAAGTATATTCTGATGAACTGGAAACTCTTTGTCACCGACGTGTATTGTGAAGTCACAGTACTCCTTATTTGTGCGTTGTCTATGAGTTAGAATCGGTTAGTCAAACGATCGTGTGGCCGAATGGTTATCGCGATTAATATACTGATCTTTTTGACATGCCCATCATGGGGTCAAAACTTAGCCAAGTAAAAAAATAATCGTGTTGGTACAGAATTCCAAATAAATCTAATCGCCGTTCAACCGGATAGGTGTTTATTTTTTCAATGCATCGATTTCTGTTCAACAAAATATATATAGAGGATGTCAGGCTAAAAACTTTGCCAGCCTAATTTGTTAAGTTTTGCTTTGTAGGTTGATAAATAGGATTGTGTTATTTCACCTAACAAGTGGGAAATCCCCTTTGATGGAATTATCGAGGTTACCTTTTAACTCACGTTGCTGAAACTATACAGTGTGCTGAACATTATATACTTTGCTACTATGGTAGTTTAACAACCCACTAGTCCTTTAAGTGCATTTGCCAACGACACAACCGACTCGCTAACGATCAGTTTCGATTTTGCAATCTTTTGGCTAAATGACGACACACTAACCTGATATACTATTTGGTCATACAGCGAATTTTAGTGTGTTTATTTACTAGAAATCAATAATCCAGGTCTATAAAGTATAACAATTGTGGTAGCTATTGCTATATCAATTGATTTCCTTGATAGTTACTAACCAAATCAGATTATAAACATACTTTTGCGAGATAGGCTACGATAAATTGCCATACAGACACTTGTTCTTTCCGATGCTTTGTAAACATAGTGAATATTACTTTACCTGTTTAAATGTTCCATCAGCTTTCGTGGGAATATATTGGATTCCATCATTTTTGCTGATGCATCTTTTGCTTTTTCGATTTCAGATACTGGAACCACTAGAGCAAGATCATCAGGACGTACTGGCTGCTCCGCCATTGCGAAAGGTAATAAATCTTGAACTTTGCTGAAATGAGCGAAGCAGTGGAAAATAGTTGTCCTTGTTCACTTATGGCTGTGTAAACTCTCTTAAAGTTTACTCTATCCATTAAAGATTAACGTATTCGATCAATTATAACTGTTTAAATTTAATCTATCCGATGCTAAAACTAAACTTTTGACTTTCGCTTCGGAAAAACAAAACTTAACTTCGTATTGGTCAAAATATAGTTTATAGCTCGTACCCATGACTAATTATTTAATGTATTGAAATTTAATATTTTTATATGATTTTATTCAAACGTAAAAATTGGTAGAAATGTGGTTTCAATAATGAAATTATAAATTAATTAATAAATTTACTTCTGTGTACAATTTGTAAATTCACATTCTTTCAAGGAATATGGCACAATAAGTGTATTCGTCTGTTTATTTGACATTGGGGATTCCCCTTGGACAAAAATCAAGTTTCGTTACTGTTAAGCGCTTTGGTGCTACCTACCAGAGGGTTTTGCTAAACATTTAACGGAATTTAATTCATATAAAATCAGTAACATGTGTGACCTCGAAGACCGGATTTGCTAGCGTTATTAGCAAGAGTGACATATACGTACTTCTATATGTGTGTGTGATCGAAACCAGTCAATTGTTATATGACTGCGTCCTTTAAAAACACATTGCGATTGTTTGAGGTGTTAGTATCGTAAATGATTTTCATTTTTAACTCCTTGTAATGGCACCGGTACCCCGTCAGCGGGCAGGTGGTGATTTCTCTTATGCCCGAGTCTCAACGGCACATAGGCTACGTTTTCCAGCTATGTAAATAAATACGAGAATGCAACCCTTGCGTTTTTTAATGTCTCAATCCATTGGGCTTAATGGCCCGTTGGCTACAGTGCTAATTTTAGGTAAATGCTCTTTTTGACGACTTGCGAAATTGGTGGGTAACTTTCTTACCCACACATGTACCGCGTTTCTCGCGTAAATACAAACGCGATGTTGTTACTAGGGGTAGTTTACAAAGACACAATATCATAGTCGGTAGTGTTTGTTACAGAATATTTCGGACAACATTGACGGGAATCATCACAATATTCTGGTAAAACATACGTCATATACTAAGCAGCCATAGAAAAAACCTTAACGAATATAGTAAGTAGCTAAATACCAGGTTTGCGCGCAATTTTCTTACCAGAAAATAAAAAAAAACAAATACTAGACCCTTTACTTTAAAAATATCAAAGACGTCTAGAACTACCCTAAATGTATTGAAGCGAAAATATGTCACTTTACTGCACCCATCACTACGCTTAGCTTTACTTTTAACCTGTATATTTCTCGCTAGAATTTTCTATTCTGTCTCGTGCATATTAATTTACATTTAATACACGCCCATTTCTTTATCGAAAGCGCTATTAAATCTACCAGTTACTTTGCTTAATAAAGAGAAGTATTATCAATATGTGGAGTAACTCATATAGCAAGCGACATTCATATAGAAACGGGCTTAGGATGTTCAAACGACTGTGACGTTATTGTCAAAAGAGCGTGACAATTCAGTTATGTGTGAAGTATAAGTTAAACACTTTTAATGTTAAGTTGCACCTATAAATAACTTCATTCATTGTTGAGCTGCTAATCTGACTTTGCCATTTCCTAAATCTTGGCCCGGCCCGTTTATATTCAATGGAGCGCTTGAATTTATTTCCGAACAACATTAATTTGTAATTTTGAAATGTATTTCTTCTTACTTTGATTACTCAACTCGTAGTACTTTTAAATGGTTGAAATCAATGCTGTTGTATGTACAAGCACAAGGCAATAGTTCGTCTAAGTCTTCATTTGATACAAAAAAATAACTGTCATGGTAAATTTATTACCTGTAAAAGCAATGTTATCTAACTGAAAAATATGAAAATATATAACAACATAGATACGGAACGAAAGGTTGTTGGGACGATACGGGAATGATACGGAACGGAAGGTGACAGGGACGATACGGCAATGATACGGAACGGAAGGTTGCAGGGACGATACGGGAATGATACGGAACGGAAGGTGACAGGGACGATACGGGAATGATACAGAAAGGAAGGTTGCGGGGACGATACGGGAATGATACGGAACGGAAGGTTGCAGGGACGATACGGGAATGATACGGAAAGGAAGGTTGCGGGGACGATACGGGAATGATACGGAACGGAAGGTTGCAGGGACGATACGGCAATGATACGGAACGGAAGATGGCAGGGACGATACGGGAATGATACGGAACGGAAGGTTGCAGGGACGATACGGGAATGATACGGAACGGAAGATGGCAGGGACGATACGGGAATGATACGGAACGGAAGGTTGCAGGGACGATACGGGAATGATACGGAACGGAAGGTGACAGGGACGATACGGGAATGATACGGAACGGAAGGTTGCAGGGACGATACGGGAATGATACGGAACGGAAGGTGACAGGGACGATACGGCAATGATACGGAACGGAAGGTTGCAGGGACGATACGGGAATGATACGGAACGGAAGGTGACAGGGACGATACGGCAATGATACGGAACGGAAGGTTGCAGGGACGATACGGGAATGATACGGAACGGAAGGTTGCAGGGACGATACGGGAATGATACGGAACGGAAGGTGACAGGGACGATACGGGAATGATACGGAACGGAAGGTTGCAGGGACGATACGGCAATGATATAGAACGGAAGGTTGCAGGGACGATACGGCAATGATACGGAACGGAAGATGGCAGGGTCGATACGGCAATGATACGGAACGGAAGATGGCAGGGACGATACGGGAATGATACGGAACGGAAGGTTGCAGGGACGATACGGGAATGATACGGAACGGAAGGTTGCAGGGACGATACGGGAATGATACGGAACGGAAGGTGACAGGGACGATACGGGAATGATACGGAACGGAAGGTTGCAGGGACGATACGGGAATGATACGGAACGGAAGGTGACAGGGACGATACGGGAATGATACGGAACGGAAGGTGACAGGGACGATACGGCAATGATATAGAACGGAAGGTTACAGGGACGATACGGGAATGATACGGAACGGAAGGTTGCAGGGACGATACGGCAATGATACGGAACGGAAGGTTGCAGGGACGATACGGGAATGATACGGAACGGAAGGTTGCAGGGACGATACGGGAATGATATAGAACGGAAGGTGACAGGGACGATACGGGAATGATACAGAAAGGAAGGTTGCGGGGACGATACGGGAATGATACGGAACGGAAGGTGACAGGGACGATACGGGAATGATACAGAAAGGAAGGTTGCGGGGACGATACGGGAATGATACGGAACGGAAGGTGACAGGGACGATACGGGAATGATACGGAACGGAAGGTTGCAGGGACGATACGGGAATGATACGGAACGGAAGGTTGCAGGGACGATACGGGAATGATACGGAACGGAAGATGGCAGGGTCGATACGGCAATGATACGGAACGGAAGATGGCAGGGACGATACGGGAATGATACGGAACGGAAGGTGACAGGGACGATACGGCAATGATACGGAACGGAAGGTTGCAGGGACGATACGGGAATGATACGGAACGGAAGGTGACAGGGACGATACGGGAATGATACAGAAAGGAAGGTTGCGGGGACGATACGGGAATGATACGGAACGGAAGGTGACAGGGACGATACGGGAATGATACGGAACGGAAGGTTGCAGGGACGATACGGGAATGATACGGAACGGAAGGTGACAGGGACGATACGGGAATGATACGGAACGGAAGGTGACAGGGACGATACGGCAATGATATAGAACGGAAGGTTACAGGGACGATACGGGAATGATACGGAACGGAAGGTTGCAGGGACGATACGGGAATGATACGGAACGGAAGGTGACAGGGACGATACGGGAATGATACGGAACGGAAGGTTGCAGGGACGATACGGCAATGATACGGAACGGAAGATGGCAGGGACGATACGGCAATGATACGGAACGGAAGGTTGCGGGGACGATACGGGAATGATACGGAACGGAAGGTTGCAGGGACGATACGGGAATGATACAGAAAGGAAGGTTGCGGGGACGATACGGGAATGATACGGAACGGAAGGTTGCAGGGACGATACGGGAATGATACGGAACGGAAGGTGACAGGGACGATACGGGAATGATACGGAACGGAAGGTTGCAGGGACGATACGGCAATGATATAGAACGGAAGGTTGCAGGGACGATACGGCAATGATACGGAACGGAAGGTTGCAGGGACGATACGGGAATGATACGGAACGGAAGGTGACAGGGACGATACGGCAATGATACGGAACGGAAGGTTGCAGGGACGATACGGGAATGATACGGAACGGAAGGTGACAGGGACGATACGGGAATGATACAGAAAGGAAGGTTGCGGGGACGATACGGGAATGATACGGAACGGAAGGTTGCAGGGACGATACGGCAATGATACGGAACGGAAGATGGCAGGGACGATACGGGAATGATACGGAACGGAAGGTTGCAGGGACGATACGGGAATGATACGGAACGGAAGATGGCAGGGACGATACGGGAATGATACGGAACGGAAGGTTGCAGGGACGATACGGGAATGATACGGAACGGAAGGTGACAGGGACGATACGGGAATGATACGGAACGGAAGGTTGCAGGGACGATACGGGAATGATACGGAACGGAAGGTGACAGGGACGATACGGCAATGATACGGAACGGAAGGTTGCAGGGACGATACGGGAATGATACGGAACGGAAGGTGACAGGGACGATACGGCAATGATACGGAACGGAAGGTTGCAGGGACGATACGGGAATGATACGGAACGGAAGGTTGCAGGGACGATACGGGAATGATACGGAACGGAAGGTGACAGGGACGATACGGGAATGATACGGAACGGAAGGTGACAGGGACGATACGGGAATGATACGGAACGGAAGGTTGTTGGGACGATACGAAAATGTTACGGAACAGAAGGTTGCAGGAATGATACAATTGTAAAGAAGATATTGGGACGATACGTGGACGTTACGGGGACGATACGGAAATGATACGGAACGTAAGGTTGTTGGGACGATACGGTACAATTGTAGAGAAGATACCGGGACGATACGGAGGAGATGCGGTTTTTTGTATGATTTAAAATGAAGGGACCAAAATCATTAATTGACGGGTATACAAATAAAATAGTAAACATTACACTCTCAAATTTTGCTTTAAAACCTGGACGGAAAATTACGGTGTCAGATAAAAATAATACGCTACAGTCTGTACGGTGAATAAATAAAAAAAGAATGTTCTAACACGCGGTCGGGTATCGATATTGTAACACAACCTAACAATGTGACGTAATTTGGTTAATTTGTTACGCAATTTATGAATTATCATAGACAATAAAACATTAATGGGTCGATAAATGTATTCTTTTCTTTCTATTCAGTTGGAAGTTAAACAAATAAAAGTGAATTTGCCAGTCTATCTATTCTATTACAGTGAATCAATATTTAAATCATGTCAATTGAAATAATTCTGTTCTCTTGAGCAACACCATGGTTTAAACTGTGGCTCAATGACTTCCCTGTATACCGATAAATATTTGTGACAGTATATTGCCTTTAGTGTGTACAGCTTGAAAGGATATTGCATAACCCGCAACTATCTACGGCACGAGAAGTTAATGCATTTACTCTTACTTCCCGGTTTTATGTGTTGATCCAAACTATAATGTAGTAATATTGAAGGATTTTATTGTTGCCTTTAGTTTAAAAACATAATATACGGCGATAATATCTTGCAGCATATTTAAAAAGGTTTATCTATGTATTACCATGTTATACAAACAAATCCGACGTTTACGATTTATGATTGTTTAAAACTAAATGACCGCGCGACTCCACTTTGATTCTGTATTTGTATTTTTATATTACAAATTATTGGAGTTATAACTACCCAACTGAAAATTATATCTCTTGACTAATGGAAGTCTTGTATTTGTGTCATTTTTTTAATCAATTAAAAAAATAAGTTAAAACGACTGTCTGTAATAGTAAACTGTTAAATGGTTATTTTAAATCGTTCTGGAAATTCCTTAAATTTGTTAGACAAAATTTCATTTTTAATATATCTGAATCATGTTTTAACAATATTTACACCAGAACCGCTATCACCATGACCGTAGATCAAAATCCCATGTGGGAACACACCCATGTGTGTGGATTCGAAACCAGTCGCTTGCGAAACGAGTGCGTGTATAAAAAGTGTTCGTATCGAAAACGATTTTCAATGTTCAACTCATTGTAATGGCGCCGTTATCCCGACTGCGGGCAGGTAGTATTTCGACTTATGCCCGGGTATTAACGCTACCTGTCTTTTTAACTTGGTGAATATCCAACCCTTGCGTTTTTTAATGTCTTAATCTGTCGAGTTTAAAGGCCCGTTAGCTACAGTGCTGTTTTATGTAAATAGTTTTTGACGACTTGCGAAATTGTGTCAGCACAACTATACATTTTTCTTTCAGCATGTGACGTGGTGGGTAATTTCCGCTATTGTTTTCCAGGGCGTGAAGAAACTGCGGGTGGGGCGTGTTGTTAAAAATAAACTCTGGAAACGACGCAGAAACAAAAAGAACAGAAAGCGTGGCCGCAAAAACCGAAAAAAGGCTCTCGTGCGCTCCAAACGATCCGCCGCGAGGTACGTGCAGAAGTTTAAATGGACTCGGGCGAAAAGGACGCACCTACCGGAAGGCTGGATTCGGCGACCAGGTCAGTCTAGCTCCCTCGGTGTCGAGTATGACTACGTTGTTATCGAACTGAAGAGGGCGCTAGGGAACCAGTCAATGAAGATGGGCATCAGTCGGCTCGGGAAAATTTACCAGGAAATCATCGGATCCATTTCACTGCTTTTGACCAGGGGAAAGCAAATGAGCTGCTGTACCATTACTGCGCGGTGGAAGACCAGTCAAACGACATCGTGTACCATTAATGTGACGCGCAGCACGGTACGTCAGGCGCGGGGATATACGTCCGACTTTACGACCGCGAGACCCGTGTATGGGACCGTAGAGTGATCGGGATCTTGTCGGGTCATCAATGGGTGGATATGGGCGACGGACGACCGCCTAAGGAATACAACACAGCGGTGAGAATCACTCCGCGCAAGTTCGCACAGATCTGCTTCTGGACAACAGACGACGACAGCCAATGCAGAGGGAATTAAGCCAACTTTTGCGGACGTGCTTGCGGCAACGGGCGAACATTTAACTGAACGCCACATTATATACATATCGGCGCTTTCAAGCATTTACACCACTTTCGTGCGCGCGCCGGGCTAGCTTAAACGAGGTGGACGAAACAGCATACTTTAGCTAAATTACAGCATACGTTATATATCTTTGAAAAAATAGGCGAGTTTTTTGTGTACGGGGTGCCAAGAGTCTTAAAAGGAGTTATTTTTTTGAATTTTAGGCAACGAAAATAAGTTTTACGTGCAAATCATCTACAAAACGCATGTGACCTGTCCCCGTTCATGTTATTAACAGCTCTGTGCATCTGTGTGTGGATTATCAACGTCATCGCTTTGTAAATCGTCCATTATTCCTGTTCATCCTTCTAGTAGCCAGGTCGTTGTCAGTATCAGGCCTTTCAGCATCATGTAAGAAGGCACGTAGCGAATGGTTCCCTTTATTTAATCGTGCTTTTCCTTATTCTTTCTTCAGCATATCTTATTTTGCATTGTTATGTTTTCTTGTACCTTTTTGTGTCATTTTGGATTTGTGATTAAGAATCCCCCAAAACAGGAACCCGATTTAAAAGACTAGCTCGCTTTGCACCATACTTTTAACGTCTCATTCCCTGTCAGCAAGTTTTTGCTGCCCCACAAAGCCCCATTTGGAGGTCACGTTTACCCACACATGTATCGCGCATATAAAGTATATGGATTTATTCTCGTGTGACAACGCCATCTGTGTTTTCCCATTCACAATTTTTACCATATCAAGTTTTTTTGGCAAAACAACGAAAAAATAAGTTAAGAAAATGTGTCTTAATAAAAATACCTGCTTTTATGTCGGACGATCCAAGGCGATACAGATAACCTCCCATGATGCAAATCTTATCTGTAAAACATTGGTCAACTAATATGCATTGATCTAAGTACTAAAGTGAATTTCCTACCTCCAACAGCCACAACAGAAGCACCAGTTCGCCATGGAGTGGAACATGTTACCACTTCGTTAAGTTGGTTGGACTTAATGTCAAACTTATAAATTTTGTATAAAGTTGTTTCTGTCCGTGATTTTTTTTCTCCTAGTAAGAATAAAGATGCCCTAGTTGTAGGCCTGGCGGACCGAAAACCACGAACGGATTGAACTTCAATTAAATCTGAAAAATAAGTGTACACTTTAACAGGGAAATCTATAATGTTGAAAATATATCTTAGCTAGTCATGCATAGCTCTGTGCCTATTGGCCAACTCAACCCCTTATACACAATATATCACAAAGAACATACACTACAACCACTGGCTATGGCCTTGCAGTGGTAAGCCGGGAATAAACAAGACACTTGGTGGACATTGGCTGAATCCAGTGAAATAATGGGTTGTACTAAAACTGAATAAAACGTCTAAACCTATTTTTTACACTGAAAGATATTACATAACTCGATGGTGGGTGAGGTATTCTTAAGGTAATCTGTTTTGGACCGATTACTTGTGCCAACACTGAATCTATTGTATTGAATATGATTAAGGCTTTCTTTTAGTTTTAGTAAAATCAACTAATCCACTGCGCTATATCCATAGATACAACTAACCAGCTAATATTAAATAAATGTAATTTAATAATGTATAATTTTATCTTAATTTAAATCTACCAACCAATATAGACCATATGCTGGCATTGAAAGGCATGTGGCAGTTGAGCAAATCTTTCCCATGTTTTTCCATCGTAACAATAGAGGTTGGAGCGGTCGCAGACATAACCATTGTCACCGTGAACACAGGATGATAGAATAGAAGAATAACAAGTACTCTGGACCTGCAAAACAATTTTTTATTTTGTTTTACTTTTCCCACCTTTATTAAAATATTGTTAAACAGTCAGTAACTACACGTGCTATGACAATTTAAAAAAACTGATATGTCCATTAAACCCAATATTAAATAAAACATCAATTGCCGCAGATATTTCAACATTTTAAATTATTATTAGCAAAATGAAACCTGGAAAAATTATAATTATGTAAAATGTTTTGCATCAAATATTTATACCTTGCGGAGTTGAAATTTGTTTTCTGATGGATGGATATCAATAAGATTATATACCCCATATGCAATAAACCCAATGTTTGCATCTGCTAAAATGAGAATCAATTATTAAATAAAGAAAATGTTAGATTTATAAATTTTCCTACCTGGAAGAAATCCTTTTCGTGGATTGGGGTCAATATTAGTTTTACTCCCAACCAAATAGTAATGATGCACTATCCTTTCATAACAGCTTGGAAATTCACAAAGAAAGTCCTACAAAGTGTGGTAAAAAAATCACAAAGACTGGAGTCTGAACAAATATAATTTATAAGCGTTATGAAATAGTATAAACAGAAAACATAATGCATGGTTTAATGAATAAAATACCATTGGGAAAGTACTTTAACTAAAGCTAAACACCTAAGCACATATCTACACCAGTGGTGCCGAACCCGAGGATGCAGAGTAGGCCAGCATACCGGCGCATTTTTCCAGGGTACGCAGCATCGCCTATTTTTTCGCGTTCCGGTCATCAGATCATAAAATAAATTGCCTCTCTGCACTACAATTCAATTGCGCAAGATATACATGCGTCGCAATGGGAGAACAAAGCGTTTTTTTGTATCACGGTAATTCCTTGTGCTGAGCCTATCATGATTTTTCGAGATTATTAAAAATCTTACAAATTTGATCGCGATCCTAATCGGGTCCAATAAACGCTGGTTTTCTGACGTGAAAATGCAAACCTATGAGAGAAATCGTCCGGCCCGTTGGTCTAATGGTTAAGTGCGTCGCCTTTCAATCGAAAGTTTGAAGGTGCGAAACTGGTCGCTAGCTAGTCGGTTGTGTCCTTGGGCAAGGCCTTTTACGGACATTGCCTGAACTCAGCGGATTAATGGGTTCTACCAAATTAAAGGAACGTCTTTATCATATACAACACACTGCAATAGCTCCGGTAACCCGACGATGGGCGCGAGGTGATCTGACGATTGCTCCAGTGTTTACCCCTAAATATAGTTCTACTTTACAGCTCTAAAGCATTTAAACAGGTATTACTTCTTAAATGCACAGATCAAGCTTAAGATAAAGTTTAAATTTAAATGGCATTTGTTTGTAAAATATATGTAAGATACATAATTTATATATATTAATTATTATATATAAATATAATAATAATTTGATCGCACATTGGCTGTGATTATACAGGGGCGATTGCGTCAATGAAACAACAACTTAAGAAACAACCAGACGCTCTTATAAGGTGGTTAAAGATATATTCCAAGCAAAAGTTTTATATTCGGTAGCGAGTGTATTATTAATGAAAATTAGGAAAGCTAATCCGTTTTTTTAATTATATTTATTAAGTAATCTTCGGCGTAGCATGTAAATAGGAGGATTGTTTGGCCTTCGTCCAACTTGCACCTGGCCGAAATGAGTAGACGCGTGTATCTTTGTGTTGCCCCGTGCGAAAGCTCCAAGCTCACGATAATGATAAGAGAAAGTACACTTATGTTACTTTAGTATGACTATAATCAATCTGTTATCAATTGAAAACATAGAGTGAAAAATGCGTTTAAACATATTTTACGCAATTCACACAATTAAAATTTTCAGGATTAAAAATGTATATTATTGTTGTTTGAATTGATTTTTAAACTACTTTTTAGTTACGTCTATAATTATTCCACTCCAGTAAAGAAAGTCGAATGGTTTATGACGGGACGATTAAATTATTTTATAACTCGGTCCTTTGGCTGCAAATCGGACGGTTATAACCTAACCTTTTTTTCTCCTTAGCGCATCTATCTTGCGCAGAAGAATATTTTTTTTTAAGCGAGAGCTCGGAAAACAACTTGCATCATCGCATCGTTTTTTGTGCCATTGCGATATAATTTGTCCGTTTGTATTCTAAAGTCAACATTGCTAAACACGAGAAGTTTATACAATTTATTCACTCATTTTATTTTGTTTTTAGCTGGAGATTTTATTGTAATCAGCGCGATGAAAGCAGTGGCTTCAAATTATTTAATAAAACTTTTACTAATTATGCCGAATCGGTACCGGCTCGATATTTTTTATCGTTAAGGGCCTAGTATAAAATGTCCAAGGGACTCATTCTTGGACAATATAATTTTTATTAAATGTTAAAAACGCGAAATTGATTTTCTTCCAACCCTCGCATCCACTGGCTTTTCGTACGTTCGGCGCGCCTGGTCTACACCATACAAAGTAACTAATGTATAATGTTATTATCGGTATCAAATATATAATCGATGTCAATTTATCCAAAAATCAAAAGAAAAATGGGCAATGCATATTCCACCATAAAAACAGAAAGAAATCATGAGAAAAAATATGTTCTTATTAAAATAACCTTACTCTGCGTATGTGGTGTGATCTGAAATTCATCTTCTATAACGGTCAGTTTTAATACCGCAGAAAAAAGGATTGTATTAAATAAGCATTCCTACCTTTTTCCTGATATTGTCTTCAATGTATTTGATTGGCAGTGTAGACAAACGTATATGTTGAAACAGGGTTAGGAAATATTTCTTCCTTGAATCAAGATCATGTTTCAGCCAACGCATCAAAGCTTCATAAACTTTTTCCTCGTTTATTACAACCACTTCTTGTGAAGAAAGAAACATTTCCAAATCATGGAAATTCAAATCCACAAACCAGTCTTGCTGGGCAGCTTCACCAAAGTGACTCAGTAAATATTTCTTTGCAGCATTTGCCAAGTCATGCATAAGATGTAATGTCCCAAATTGAAAGAAGTGAAGACAGTTTTGTGGACTCAAAACTTGCACCACATACTCGGTAGCTAGATCCAGCAAGTCTAGACGTAAATTCAATTAATTTGTCTGTCATCCATGTATGTAATATTGTATTTAACCACTAAGTACAAACTGTTGGGTTACCCAAAAGCTATAGCAGGTATTGTATTTGATTGTGATATTATTTTGATAAGTTTAACTGATTAACCTCCATGGTTCAGACGTCGTCTACTTTTACAGATTTTCTCCTCATGAATGGGAAACGTAATGGGCATTTTCAAAATAAATAATTACATTGAGAATATGTAAGGAAACAATCTTACATGGTGATTTAGCAGATTTCCCCATGCCAACTGTTGGATTAGGATAGGATATTCATGTTTATCCCCGTGAATAAAAAAACCAAAGGGGTTGTTAATACACGAGGTAATCGCCAGATCATATGATAGACACGTTTCTTTAATTTGGTAGAATCCAATAATCCGCTGGGTTTAGGCAATGTCCGTAATATCCTTGCCCAAGGACACAATCGACTTGCTAGCGACCAGTTTCGCACCTGCTACCTTTTGATTGAAAGGCGTGCACTTAACCGCTAGAAAACCGGCCGGATTACCGGAGATTTTTCAGCGTGTAGATTATGATTGGGAAGTTTCTTAAGGTGTAATGCCCAAAAATTAACTGGGTTATCAAGAAAGTGCAATGCTCAAAGACACAACTTATAAGCTGGTGAATGGTTTTGATTCCGTAACCTTTCGGCTAATGCATAAAAGTCTATCTCAGCTAATCAGTTGGACTATTTTAAGTAGCCTTAGCATCTTTATCAAGTTAACAAATATCTTTTCTTTATTTCTTCTGTAACTGCACCAATGCAGTTGCGTTTTTATGGTTCACTTATTTTGTCACCTTTGATTTCTATGAGTTGTCTCAGTTAACGTTTGCATTTTAAGTTCTTTTCATTTACGGTGCAATCAGGGACGCAGCCTGTTATTCTCTCTGTTTCCTAAGGAAAACTAAGGATTTTGGGACTAAATTTAATATTAAGGAACGGACGTGGTAATGTAAAAGTGTTTTATATTATTTGTTTTTGATGGCTTCTAATTTACGTTGTTTTTTCTTTAGTAACCGCTTAATAAATCACAACGAAGACAAGTGAGTCTACTCCATTACCGCGTGCCGTAACAGTTACTTTACAACGACGTCGGCGTTGATTAGGTTCCAAGAAAACACGGAAGTGATGGAAACCTCGAGTGCGCCCGAAGTTAAATTAGATAAGCTAGATTTTAACGTGATGGTTCGAGGGGAATCAATGTTCGACGGAGACTTGTTAGACGCGGAGAACTATTTATTATGTGATGTGGATGAGGTCACGGAATGTGCAATAGTGTCGGACGAACGAAGACCGATCCAACAAGCTGTAACGGAGTTGTTCAAGGCCAAACACAACTTTAGAAAACTATATATGGAGAGGAAGGAAACATGTTCCACGTCCCTGCAGGATAAGTGGTCCGAGAAAGCGTTGCGTTTACAAGACATTGTTAACGAAGCAACTTTAAAAGCCGAGCGCGCACTCGATCGATTGCAACAATGTGGCTCGGCGGAGAAATCTAACCGGAGATCAATGGGAAGCGCCAACTACACCCTGCCTGTTAAAATCGAAGTGTTCGACGGTGACCCGCTACAATTTCCGGCTTGGGAAACTGCGTTCACAGCGTTAGTCGACACACAAACAACCAGCGCTGCTCATAAACTTAATCTTTTGCAACAGTTTTTATCAGGTGAACCGAAGTCGGTGGTTGACGGATTCTTCCTGCTCCAGTCGGACGAAGCGTACCAGGTAGCCAGAACCAAACTAAAAGAAAGGTATGGAAACAACAGTTTGGTCAGCAATTCATTTACCAATAAACTATATGCATGGCCCAAAATCCAAGCAAGTGACGCTAAAGGTATAAGGCGCTTTTCAGACTTTCTGAATCAAATCGTTGCTGCAAAAAGACAAATCCCCCAGTTAGGCGTGTTGGACTACGCCACGGAAAGTGCCAAAATCGTTGCCCGATTACCTCAGTTTATTTCTAATAGGTGGCGAGACGTGGTACTCGAGTATAAATTGGACAATAAAAACAATTACCCACCCTTTGAAAAATTAGCAGAGTTTATCGCTCTACAATCGGAAAGGGAGAACATCCCTGAACTACAAGAAATTGGCTCCGCTTTAGACCGACGAGGAAACGCTTACAAGAGATCGACGAGGTCCTTTCATATCCGATCAAGAGAAAGTATGGACAATCCCCAGAAGGTAACCCGGTCATATTTTTGCACATACTGTCACAGCAACACCCATGGTTTAAACGAATGTGACGCGTTTATGAAAAGAAATTTGATGAATAGACGATACTTTTTACGAACGAGCGGACTTTGTTACGGATGTGGCTCCAGTAATGAGCATATTGCAAGGAAATGCACTAACCGAGCAACGTGTACCATCTGCCGTAGATCACATCTTACCCCTTTGCATGTTTACGGTATTTTACGGAATTTTAGACGGACGATCAAACCCGAAGAAAATCGTAAAGGACAAAACATTCCGAATAAAAAACAAGAAAGGACAGAAACAACCAAAGTTAGTGAAACATGTAAATCATCAGCAAGTCAAGTCTGGGGCGATCTCAATGCAAGGAAGATTGAGCAACCGAGATTAGAAGAGAAAAAGAAAACTAGAGAAGAGATGGACAGTTTATTAAAACCTGTTGTTGTTTTTCAGAATAAAGTTGACATAGGAGCAGACCCAAAGTCCGTCCTCTGCGCTTTCTTCAAGCAAGGTTTGTGTGGGAAAGCGGACAAATGCAAATTCTCTCACGATTTGACCGTGGAACACAAGGTAGTGAAAATAAGTTTGTACGCGGATGGGAAAAGCGATGAATTAGATAATGATACAATGGTCAAGGTCAATTGGGTCGTAAACAAGTTAAAGGAAGTAGTGGAAAAGAAACACTACGACAGAAACAAATTAGCGACAAAACCCGACATTGTTTGCAAGCATTACATCCAAGCAATGGAAGAGAAGAAATACAGATGGTTCTGGAGTTGTCCAAATGGAGACTCCGACTCTATGTACAGGTTGGATTCTCTTTCTTATTAAAGATTTGGAGAAAGGGGGGCGGGCAGCACCAGGACGCAGGAGAGTAACACTGACAAGCTTTCTGCCATGGAAAAATAGGAAAAAAGGAGAAAATATTAAATTGATGAAGTCGAATAAAGACTGTCGGAAACAAGATTACAAATCCGGGAAATATTTGGGAGTCAGACGAACGAGTACACCCTCGGTTATAGACACGCTGATTTACAAACTTGTTTTATTGATTAAGGGCGGAACCGGGGATTCCCGAACGGGGAGCCAACGTTAAGGATCACTAACCAGAGGGATCACCGTTGTTTCGTACAAGGCGGTGTCTGATAATTTCGTTCAAACTTGTCGCCTGTACTATTTGCGGTTTTTTATATACTGAAAATTCAGTTTAAATTTTGGAGAGCCATGTAACTGCACCAATGCAGTTGCGTTTTTATGGTTCACTTATTTTGTCACCTTTGATTTCTATGAGTTGTCCTTGAGTCTCAGTTAACGTTTGCATTTTAAGTTCTTTACATTTACGGTGCAATCAGGGACGCAGCCTGTTATTCTCTCTGTTTCCTAAGGAAAACTAAGGATTTTGGGACTAAATTTAATATTAAGGAACGGACGTGGTAATGTAAAAGTGTTTTATATTATTTGTTTTTGATGGCTTCTAATTTACGTTGTTTTTTCTTTAGTAACCGCTTAATAAATCACAACGAAGACAAGTGAGTCTACTCCATTACCGCGTGCCGTATCATCTTCTATCAAGTTAACTTGTAGTGAACACTCCACCCACCTTTGAGGTAAACATGACATTAAAGTATTCGCTTCTGGCTGCAAGTATATTCTGATGAACAGGAAACTCTTCGTCACCGACGTGTATTGTGAAGTCACAGTACTCCTTATTTGTGCGTTGTCTATGAGTAAGAATCGGTTAGTGGAACGATCGTGTTGCCGAATGTTTATCGCGATTTATATACTGCTCTTAGTGACATGCCCATCATGGGTTCAACTTAGTCAAGTAAAAAAATCGGGTTGGTACAAAATACGAAATAAATCTAATCGCCGTTCAACCGGAATGGTGTTTATTTTTTCCTTCTAGCAATTTCTGTTTAACGAAGAACATACACCATAACCACTGGATCATTTATGATTGGCTAGCCGGCAATATATAGGACACTTAATGGACATTAACTTAATCCAGTGAAATTATGGGTAAAAACTTGTACTTTTCGATGCTTTGTAAACATTGTCAATAATACTTTACCTGTTCAAATGTTCCATCAGCTGCCGTGGGTATGTATTGGATTCCATCATTTTTTCTGATTTATCTTTCTCTTCTTCGATTTCAGATACTGGAGCAAGAACATCAGGACGTATTGACTGCTTAAAGTTTAACCTATCCGATGTTTAAACTATGGAGAATCAGGTTATTTTGTGGTTGTTTTGCGTGCTTATACCTAGCACTAAATCTGACCTGCGTTCTCCAACTAATTAGACTCCGGATTGACTCCGCATCGGAAGGTTTCTTTATTGTATCTTATAAACTAATACAGTAAAAAAAAAGTTTAACTGGTTGCCTGAACATGCTCGGAGCTCCAAGCAGGCGATTTATATTGGTCCGTATTCCGTAACGCCTTTTCGATAATAAAATAATACAATAGGTTTATACACAAAACGCCAGCTTGTCATACGTATGTCGCAATGTGTGGGACGGATTAAATAGGAAGTTTTGGGGATACCAGTTTACACAAGGAAAATGCAACAATTTTTATATAAGCCGCGAATATACTAACTTTCTGACTTTCACAAAAAAATGAATGTACCTTTTTCATGTTAAAATGTAAATTATAGCTCGTACCCAAGACTAATTATTTAATGTATTAAAATTTAATATATTCGTATATGGTTTTAGTTTCAAATATAAAAGTTGGTAGAAATATGGTTTTAATAATACTTAATATGGGTTGAATTTGCAAAATCATCTCTTTACAAGGAATATGGCACAATAAGTAGATTCCTCTGTTTATTTGACATTGGGGATTCCCCTTGGACAAAAATCTAGTTTCGTTACTGTTAAGGCGATTTGGCGCTACCTACCGGAGGGTTTTGCTCAACATTCAACTTAATTTACTTTATATAAAAATCAGTAACATGTGTGGCTTTAAATCCGTATCTACTAGCGTTATTAGCAAGAGTGGCATATACATCTATATGTGTGTGTGATCGAACCCATTCGCTTGCTATATAACTTCGTCCTTTGAAAGCACATAGCGTTTGTTTCAAAAGTGTTAGTATCGCAAACGATTTTCATGTTCAGCTCCTTCTAAATCCGGTACCCCGACTTCGGGCAGGTGGTATTTCAACGTATGCCCGGGGTTCAACGCCACCTACGTTAACCAATGCAGAAGAATCTACACTACGTATTATTGGTGAAGAAAGGCACAAGCTAAAAAAAAAACAGCAGAATAAAATTAAGAATGTAGTAAACAACCTGGTATTTACAGCAAGCTAAAAGGGTTCCACAGTAATTTGTAGGATATTCAAATTTATCTTCAGTGAGTATGATCACGCGGGCAATCGTCAGATTACCTCACGCACATTTACAGGTTAGTTTAACTATAAAAAAGAAAACAATAATAGAACATTGTAAATAATAATCGTTTTTTTATAATCGAGATCTTTATTTTTTGAACCAACGGTTACCACATGGAACACAACTTTGTTCCGTTACACAATGTTAAACAAAGGACTCGTTAGAACAAAGGTGACGACACATATATGGTAGATTTGGGGTTGTAATAAAACTGTAGAAATGTTTAATTATTATAACAAACTGCAAACACCTTCTGGTTTAATATTTTATGTCCCTTTTAAAGCACTTAACAGGTATTGCCTGGACTCAGTGAATCAATGGATTCTATTAAAACGCGATGGATTCATATAGTAAAATAGATACAAAAAAGGGATTAAATGACAAGTATAATATTGGATTCAAAACTTATCCCGCCAAAACAACTACTTTGTCAAAAACCTTAAAGACAGCCACAGAAGCAGCGACCATGTACATAGGGTGCTGGAATACGTCATATACTAAGCAGCCATAGGAAAAAGCTTACCGAATATAGTAAGTAGCTAAGTACCAGGTTTGCGCGCAATTCTCTAACCAGAAAAGATAAAAACAAATACTAGAACCTTTAGTTTAAAAATATCAAACACGTCTAGGACTACCCTAAATGTATTGAAGCGAAAATATGTCACTGTACCGCACCCATCACTACGCTTAGCTTTACTTTTAACCTGTATATTTCTCCCTAGAATTTTCTATTCTGTCTCGTCCATATTAATTTACATTTAACACACGCCCATTTCTTTATCGAAAGCGCTATTAAATCTGCCAGTTACTTTGCTTAATAAAGATAAGTATTTCAATATGTGGAGTAACTCATACAGCAAGCGACATTCATATAGAAACGGGCTTAGGCTGTTCAAACGGTTTTCTCGTTGTTGTCAAAAGAGCGTGACAATTCAGTGACGTGTGAAGTATTTACACGTTTACTGTTGCGTTGCACCTATAACTTCATCCAATGTTGAGCTGCTGAAATCCATTTCTGAAACCGTAAATTATTAAATTATTTGTTAAACATTAAGTTAATTATTTGTTAAACATTTATTACAATCATCTGTACAATTTGTACAGAGTTAATCTACCTTTGCATTTTCCTAATCAAGGGTATAAAACAAAAGTTATAATATTTTTATCAACACATTATCTGGCTTAATAATGGCTTTTCTCTTTTACCTGGCATTCTTTCATGTTGGTTGAATCGACGACGAAAGCGGCGAATGTAGCTGCAATGACGAACGAACCGAGCGTAACCGTTTTCAGTGGCAGCAAGCAGCACAAGTGCGGAGACATGTAGTATAATAAACTTATTCATCTGTTGAATGTTTCGTTACAAATCACATAAATGGAAGACATAAGCACTCTTATCTTTGCTGGATTTTTAAACAAGATGTGTATATTCAATGGAGCGCTTGAATTTATTGCCGAACAACATTTTTTTTGTAATTTTGAAATGTATTTCTTCTTATTTTGATTACTTAACTCGTTTTTTAGAATGGTGGAAATCAATACTGTTGTTATATGTACAATCACAAGGCAATAATTCGTCGAAATCATTATTGTAAAGACTATATCTTCATTTGATACAAAAAAATCACAGGTCATAGTAAATCTATTACCGGTAAAAGCAATGTTGTTATCTAACTGAAAAATATGAAAATATATAACCATTAAATAAACCATAGAAATTATCTTTTTTATTTTATTGCCAGAAGTTTTGAACCCATAATGGACTTGTCACTAGGACCATTTTTTTATAAGAGTAGTTGTTACTTCCGTGGGTGAAGTAACGGGGTTGCTTTGGTTTAAACATAACTCGTATAGATTAATGAACAGACAGTTTGTGTCCTCTAATTATAATTGTCGATCAGGGTTGATACGGAACGGAAGGTTGCGGGGACGATACGGGATGATACGGAACGGAAGGTTGCAGGGACGACACGGTACAATTGTAAAGAAGATAATTGTAAAGAAGGGGACGATACGTGGACGTTACGGGGACGATACAGAAATGATACGGAACGGAAGGTTGTTGGGACGATACGGAAATGTTACGGAACAGAAGGTTGCAGGAACGATACAATTGTAGAGAAGATGTGGGGACGATACGTGGACGTTACGGGGACGATACGGAAATGATACGGAACGGAAGGTTGCAGGGACGATTCAATTGTAAAGAAGATGTGGGGACGATACGTGGACGTTACGTGGACGATACAGAAATGATACGGAACGGAAGGTTTTTGGGACGATACGG
The DNA here is from genome assembly GCA_000149265.1 of Ciona savignyi. Classification (NCBI taxonomy): domain Eukaryota; kingdom Metazoa; phylum Chordata; class Ascidiacea; order Phlebobranchia; family Cionidae; genus Ciona; species Ciona savignyi. The sequence goes on along the minus strand of CH000202.1, from coordinate 138,413 downwards.
TACAGTTGTGGAGAAGATACGGGGACGATACGGATGAGATACGGTTTTTTGTATAATTTAAAATTAAGGGACCAAAATCAGCAATTGACGGGTATACAAATAAAATATTAAACATTACACTCTCAAATTTTGCTTTAAAACCTGGACGGAAAAATACGGTGTCAGATAAAAATACGACGCTACAGTCTGTACGGTGAATAAATCAAAAAGAAAGCATGTTCTAACACGCGGTCGGGTATCGACATTGTAAAACAACCCAACATTGTGACGTAATTTGGTTGTGACGCAATTTATGAATTATCATAGACATCAATAAAACTTTAATGGGTCGATATATCTTACTGTAAGTATATATATATATGTTTATTATTTTCTTTCATTTTATTTAGTTGGAAGTTAAACAAATGAAAGTGGATTTGCCAGTCCAAGATAATGAATTTTACCTATTAGACATAATGTGTCCGTCTGAGTGAATTAATGGGTATTTAAATCATGCCAATTGAAATAATTTTCTCCTCTTGAGCAACACCATGGTTTAAAAGGTAGTTTAATGATTTCCCTGTAGACCGATATATGTTGGTTACAGTATACAGTGCCTTCAGTGTGTACAGCTTGAAAGGATATTGCATAACCCGCAACTATCTACGGCACGAGAAATTAATGCGTTCACTCTTAATTCCCGGTTTTATAAGTTAATTCAAACTATATTTCAGTAATATTGTCGCATTCTATTGTTGCATTTAGTTTAAAGAAATAAAATATGGTGATAATATCTTGCAGCACATTTACAAGGGTTTGTCGGTGTTTTACCATTTTATACAAACAAATCCGACGTTTACGATTTATGATTGTTTAAAACTAAATGACCGCGCAAATCCACTTTGTTTGATTCTGTGTTTGTAGTTTTAAATTACAAGTTATTGAGAGTTATAACTAGCCTAGCCAAGTGAAAATTATATCTCTTGACTAATTGAAGTCTTGTATTTGTGTCATTATATTTAATCAATTAGAAAAATACAAGTTAAAACGACTGTCTGTATTAGTAAACTGTTGAAATATTGTTTTAAATCGTTCTGGAAATTCCTTAAATTTTTTATACCAAATTTCATTTTTGACATATCTGAATCATGTTTTAACAATATTTACACCAGAACCGCTATCACCAGAACCGTAGATCAAAATCCCATGTGGGTACACAATCATGTGTGTGGGATCGAAACCAGTCTCTTGCGAAACGAGTGCGTGTATGAAAAGTGTTCGTATCGAAACGATTTCCAATGTTCAACTCGTTTATAATGTCGCCGTTATCCCGACTGCGGGCAGGTTTGTCCCGCCCGTTGGTCTAACGGTTAAGTGCGTCGCCTTTCAATCGAGAGGGAGCAGGTGCGAAACTTGGTCGCTTGCTAGTCAGTTGTGTCCTTGGGTAAGGCACTTAACGGACATTGCTTGAACCCAGCGAATTAATGGGTTCTATCAAATTGAAGGAACGTGTCTATCATACACAACACACTGCAATAGCTTCGGGAGCCCGATGATGGCCGCGAGGTGATTCGACGATAGCCCGTGTGTTAACCCCCTTGGTTTTCCCAATCACGGGGATAAAGATGAATATTCTATCCTACTATCCTATCCTCCTAGGTGGTATTTCGACTTATGCCCGGGTCTTAACGTGCCCTGCTCTGTCCACGTTAATGTTATTAAAAGCTCTGTGCATCTGTGTGTGGATTATCAACGTCATCGCTTTGTAAATCGTCCATTATTCCTGTTCATCCTTCTAGTAGCCAGGTCGTTGTCCGTATCAGGCCTTTCAGCATCATGTAAGAAGGCACGTAGCGAATGGCTACCTTTATATATTTGTGCTTTTGCTTATTCTTTCTTCAGCATATCTTATTTTGCATTGTTATGTTTCCTTGCACCTTTTTGTGTCAATTTGGAGTTGTGGTTAAGACGTCCCCAAAACAGGAATCCCGATTTAAAAGACTAGCTCGCTTTGCACCATACTTTTTAACGTTTCATTCCCTGTCAGCAAGTTTATGCTCCCCCACAAGCGGAATTTATACAGCGCATATAAAGTGTTTGGAATTATTCTCGATCTATTAAAGAGCATGCTCCTTTCGTTGTCGAATGTGACGCTTCGAATGTCGCAGTTTCTTCTACTTTGAATCAAGGCGGGCGACCAGTGGCGTTCATGTCTCGTACCTTACAGGGGAGCGAGATTCATTACCCGCATATGAAAAGAAAGCAACAGCTGTTATAGAAGCAGTACGAAAGTGGTCGCATTTGCTTTCTAGGCAAACGTTTACACTAATCACTGACCAACGTTCCGTTCCTATTATGCTCGACAGTTATGATGGATCAAAGATTAAGAATAAAAAAGTCCAGCTATGGCGCATGGAGCTGGCTGCATTTTCATACGTTATGAAGTATCGCCCTGGACAACAAAACGTTGGCCCAGACTCTTTTACGAGAGCATTTTGCTCCTCATCCTCGGCGTGTACAATCTGGAATACCTCCACAATAACCTGTCATTCCTGGTGTCTCACGCCAATTACACTTTGTTCGTATAAAGAACCTGCCACACTCCACTGCGGATGTTCGGAGGGTTACAGCTGAATGTAAGGTATGTGCTGAACTTGAACCACAATTCTTTCGACCAAATACGGGAACCATAATCAAGGCAACGCAGCCCATGGAGCGTCTGAGCGTAGATTTTAAAGGTCCCGTTTCTTCTGCATCTGTCAATAAGTATTTATTGATTATCATTGACGAGTTTTCACGATTTCCCTTTGTTTTCCCATGTAAGGACATGACGACCCGAACCGTGATCACTTGTCTCGACAAGTTGTTTGCGTTCAAAAGTTTTTTGTTGAGACGTTGCATTGCGTCAAGCAAATCAAGTATCTATTATCCTGCTGGAAATTGACAAGCAGAAAAATTTGTTGGGACTATATGGAAAACTATTTTGCAGGTTTTGAAGACGCGCCGTTTGCAGCAGTCAGTCTCAATAAAAAAACAGTTTTGCCCGACATCCATTACACCATTCGATCTTTAGTATGTACTGCTACTAATGCCACGCCCCACGAACGTTTATTAATTTTCAGGAAGATCAACCACCGGCGAATCTCTTTCAACATGGATGAACAACCCTGGAAAAGTATTTGTGAGCCGATTTGCGAGACCGAACAAGAGCGCGCCGCTAGCAGACGAGGTTGAACTGGTAAATATCAATCCGACCAACGCAAATGTTCGGTTTCCCTATGGTCGCTAAGCAACTGTGTCTTTCAGTGACATTGCAGCCACCTTGTCCGCCGGATCCTGTTGATCACGTGACTGCTGATGTTCGGAAAATTTTAAACCCTGTCTGGCACATTTAAGCAATACAATAATTTTCCGTGCATTACAGAAAAAAACTCTTTTAACAATAGTATGGTTTCAATTAGACCACCACTTGGTTCCTAGTTAAAAATGAAATCACCTAAGGTCACAAGGATTCCACGCAATACGCACTAAAACAGGATGTGACATACAACTTAAACAAGAGAGCAAATAAAAACACACCAAAAAACACGTGATCGTAACACCTGATAATACCAAACTTACTGTAAGACGCTCTGCTCGCAGTACCAAAGGCATACCCCCTTATCGATATTGCAACTCATATTTTTAAGAAGGGGTGAATGAAATATTATGGCATCACTTAATCAGTTTTTGTTGATTGTTTTATTATAGCGTGTTTAAATTCAATTTTTTACTTTTGCCTTTACTTGTATTTTTGACGACATTACGTTTATTTTGTAAGATGCTAAATTACCTGTGTTACAGCGCCAATTTAAGTTATAAGTTTGTTAAAACTTTAAAAAAGTCAAATTCAGTGCTTTTATAAATACACTTAAAAATCCACTGAAATTAAATATTTTTGCCAATTTTGTTTTATTACCGTAAGTTTAATAATTTTGAGTTATAAGGCTCACAATGTACAGTTAGTTCTTAGTTATACATGCATTTTCAATCTGGATTTTATCACTGGCTCATTAAAGAAACGGTCCAGTAGGTAGAGACAAAATCAAATTTATTTTCCAGCAAAATAATAATAGTACATTTCAATAAAAACACCTTCAATATCTTTAGTTTAAGTTTACCAAAAACGTAATAAATACCACCGTCCAAACAACGTTTGGTCAGATAATGCATTTTTCTTCTCCTGGTTGGCAGGTGTTGATTTTAATCTTTAAAAATCAACAAAATAAAATGTAGGTTTAAATGTTGGAGTGTCAAGTAAAAATGTAATGTCAGAATAAATGATAATTTTACTAAGTAAAGTCCATACGCGCCACTTTAATATTCGTCACTGACACTGTGAATAACAATCGTATGTATCTACCAATATCAAAGAAAGAAAAAATGCTTCAGAGGATCATACTTTAATTATATATCACTTAATAATGATGACTTATTGTTCAAATAAAATATGCCCATTGAAAGAAAAAATGGATGTTAATCAAACAAATCCGACGTTTACCATTTATGATTGTTTAAAACTAAATGACCGCGCGACTCCACTTTGATTCTGTATTTGTATTTTTATATTAGTGGACAAATTATTGGAGTTATAACTACCCAACTGAAAATTATATCTCTTGACTAATTGAAGTCTTGAATTTGTGTCATTTTTTTTAATCAATTAAAAAATTAAGTTAAAACGACTGTCTGTAATAGTAAACTGTTCAATGGTTATTTTAAATCGTTCTGGAAATTCCTTAAATTTGTTAGACACAATTTCATTTTTGATATATCTGAATCATGTTTTAACAATATTTACACCAGAACCGCTATCACCAGAACCGTAGATCAAAATCCCATGTGGGAACACACCCATGTGTGTGGGATCGAAACCAGTCGCTTGCGAAAAGATTGCGTGTTTGAAAAGGGTTCGTATCGCAAACGATTTTCAATGTTCAACTCCCTGTAATGGCGCCGTTATACCGAATGCGGGCAGGTTGGTCTAACGGTTAAGTGCGTCGCCTTTCAATCACGAGGGTGCAGGTGCGAAACTTGTCGCTAGCTAGTCGGTTGTGTCCTTGGGCAAGGCACTTTACAGACATTGCCTGACCCTAGCGGATTAATGGGTTCTACCAAATTAAAGGAACGTGTCTATCATATACAACACACTGCAATAGCTCCGGTAACCCGACGATGGGCGCGAGGTGATTCGACGATTGCCTGTGTGTTAACTCCCTTGGTTTTCCCAATCACGGGGATAAAGATGAATATTCTATCCTACTATCCTATCCTCCTAGGTGGTATTTCGACTTATGCCCGGGTCTTAACGTGCCCTGCTCTGTCCACGTTAATGTTATTAAAAGCTCTGTGCATCTGTGTGTGGATTATCAACGTCATCGCTTTGTAAATCGTCCATTATTCCTGTTCATCCTTCTAGTAGCCAGGTCGTTGTCAGTATCAGTCCTTTCAGCCTAATGTAAGAAGGCACGTAGCGAATGGCTACCTTTATATATTCGTGCTTTTGCTTATTCTTTCTTCAGCATATCTTATTTTGCATTGTTATGTTTCCTTGCACCTTTTTGTGTCAATTTGGAGTTGTGGTTAAGAAGTCCCCAAAACAGGAATCCCGATTTAAAAGACTAGCTCGCTTTGCACCATACTTTTTAACGTTTCATTCCCTGTCAGCAAGTTTATGCTCCCCCACAAGCGGAATTTGTACAGCGTATATAAAGTGTTTGGAATTATTCTCGATCTATTAAAGAGCATGCTCCTTTCGTTGTCGAATGTGACGCTTCGAATGTCGCAGTTTCTTCTACTTTGAATCAAGGCGGGCGACCAGTGGCTTTTATGTCTTGTACCTTACAGGGGAGCGAGATTCATTACCCGCATATGAAAAGAAAGCAACAGCTGTTATAGAAGCAGTACGAAAGTGGTCTCATTTGCTTTCTAGGAAAACGTTTCCACCAATCACTGACCAACGTTCGTTCCTATTATGCTCGACAGTTATGATGGATCAAAGATTAAGAATAAAAAAGTCCAGCTATGGCGCATGGAGCTGGCTGCATTTTCATACGTTATGAAGTATCGCCCTGGACAACAAAACGTTGGCCCAGACTCTTTTACGAGAGCATTTTGCTCCTCATCCTCGGCGTGTACAATTTGGAATACCTCCACAATAACCTGTCATTCCTGGTGTCTCACGCCTATTACACTTTGTTCGTATAAAGAACCCGCCACACTCCATTGCGGATGTTCGGAGGGTTACAGCTGAATGTAAGGTATGTGCTGAACTTGAACCACAATTCTTTCGACCAAATACGGTAACCGTAATCAAGCCAACGCAGCCAATGAAGCGTATGAGCGTAGATTTTGAAGGTCCCATTTCTTCAACATCCAGCAATAAGTATTTTTTGATTATTATTGACGAGTTTTCACGATTTTCCTTTGTTTCTCCATGTAAGGACATGACGACCCTAACCGTGATCACTTATCTCGACAAGTTGTTTGCGTTCAAAATATTTTGTTAAGACGTTGCATTGCGTCAAGCAAATCAAGTATCTATCATCCTGCTGGAAATGGACAAGCGAAATGTGTTGGGACTATATGGAAAACTATTTTGCAGGTTTTGAAGACCCTTTACATCTTTAGTATGTACTGCTACTAATGCTACGCTCCACGAACGTTTTTTAAGTTTCAAGAAGATCAACAACCGACGAATCTCTTCCAACATGGATGACCAACCCTGGAAAAGTATTTGCGAGCCGATTTGCGAGACCGAACAAGAGCGCGCCGCTAGCAGACGAGGTTGAACTGGTAAATATCAATCCGACCAACGCAAATGTTCGGTTTCCCTATGGTCGCGAAGCTACTGTGTCTTTCAGTGACATTGCAGCCACCTTGTCCGCCGGATCCTGTTGATCACGTGACTGCTGATGGCGATATAGAACTTAGTTCGGAAATTTTAAACCATGTCTCGCATAATTTATGCAATAAATCCAGCACCGCTAATTCTAATAACCCTTCTACAATTGATATCGTCAGCGAGCCTAGTAGGGGAAAGGCGGCACCTATGACCATGCGGGAGCTTTAAACCACCCCAGTTAATATTTTAATCACGAAATGAATCGTTATAAAAACTTATTTCTATGTAGAAAATGGCGGGACATTCGCGAAAATATTGTTGAAGTTGTAGTTGTTTTTGTGTTTTGTGTACTGTTTATAAACTAAGACTCCCAATCGTAATTTTGTTTTAGCAATAAGGCAGCATATTGTTAAAATTAATTAATTTTAGTCAGTGATAGAGTATAGGTAACTTTTTCTTTTTAGTAGACCGTTTGAAAATCAAAGCTATATTTTAACTATATGTGTACAATACAGGCCTATCAGCCAATAGGTTATACCATATTTTCTTATTTTATTAGCCTATGAACTTAATTTTAATGAAACGCCTAGTATGCAAACTGCAATACGGTATTATGTTAATGAATATGCCTTTGAAAATATTTAGTTAAGGATAAATTATTTTAGTCAAAGTTACCGGGAAACACTAAAAGGAGGGAAAGAGGAAAAGTGGGAACCTCATCAATAAAACTACGGAAACTAATTTAAACCCTGCCCTAAACACTAATCTCAACCCCAGAACTAACCCTAACTCCAACCCCATGTTTAAAACTAAATCTTATGTCATAATCTTTATTTTAGTGTGCAGTTTCCCTCCTTCCCGCTTTTCTTCCTTTTAGTTTCACCCGACGTTACCTAAATTAAAAAGGCCCGCTAAAAGCTTAAGCAATCCTCACATGGATCATTTAGTAAAGTTGAAAATTGCTGTGGAATCTGTCATCACAAAAAAAGAAATTTGTTTCAAGAGGACATGTTTTTGCCAAGCGAAGTTTCTAATTAGCCAGAACCGGAAAGTTTACGCAAGAAAACAGTACCAGCCCAGTTTCAGTTTCAGAAGGAGCAAGTTGTGTGGTTAGTGTTGATTCCTCAACTAGTTTATCGATCTATGTTTCACCCCAGGTCCCCAGCAATTACAGCCTTATCCACATGCTCCAATTAGAGATAAGAACAGCAATTGAGAAGAGTTAAAGTCACTTCTAGACAGAAATAAATCACTTTTGTTTGTTTAAAGTGGGTTGCTGTTACTAAATTAATCGAATTATGTGGTTATTAATCAAAATACTGTTAATTTTTAAGTGGCTCAAAGGTTCCTATAGGGTGGCTCAAAGGACCCAACCGTAGGGGAACTTTTGAGCCACTTTGAGTGTTGGTACATTTCAAAAGCTTCAAACGTTGTCAAAATAAGCTCCGAATATAGTAGCACTGGTAAAACTTGTTTTTAACGCAAGTGCATCAACCATAGAAATCTCATGAAACTTTTCGAAAAAGTGGCTCCTACCGCTAATATAACTCCTGATAATACCGAAGATACTGTAAGACGCTCTGCTCTCAACAAAGGCATACCCTCTCAACGATATTGCTCATATTTTTAAGAATGGGTGAATGATATGGTATTTTATTATGACATCACTTAATCAGTCTGGCGCGCGTGTTTTTCGTTGATTAATTTATTAAAGCGTGTTTAAATTCAGTTCTTTACTTTTGCCTTTACTTGTATTTTCGACGACATTACGTTTATTTTGTAAGATGCTAAATTACCTGTGTTACAGCGCCAATTTAAGTTATAAGTTTGTTAAAACTTTGAATAAAGTCCAATTCAGTGCTTTTATATAGACACTTAAAATCCACTTGCCAATTTTGTTTTATTACCGTAAGTTTAATAATTTTGAGTAAGGGTCTCACAATGTACAGTTAGTTCTTAGTTGTCCATGTATTTTCAATCTAGATTAAATCAATGGCTCATTAAAGAAAAGGTCCAGTAGGTCCAGACAAAATCACATTTATTTTCCAGCAAAATAATAAAAGTACATTAAATAAAAACAGCTTCAATATCTTTAGTTTGAGTGCCCCAAAAACATGATAAATACCACCGTCCAAACAACGTTTGGTCAGATAATGCAATTTTCTTCTCCTGGTTGGCAGGTGTTGGCTTAAATATTTAAAAGTCAACAAAATAAAATGTAAGTTTAAATGTTGAAGTGTCAAACAAAAATGTAATGTCACAATAAATGATAATTTTACTAAGTAGAGTCTAGTTGAGAGTAAATTCTGGAGCTCGGTGATCCGTTCCATGTGGCAATTGATCCCAGATAATTTAAGTTGTCTATGCAATCTTGTAATAAGCAGATCATACGCGCCACTTTAATATTCGTCACTGTCTGATGAAACCACGTCGCTGTCTGATGAATCAACAAAGAATAATTTTGGTTAGAATATATAGGTGTTGCGTTTTAAACGAAGGATTTCCGAACTGAAAAGCAAGTAGTGTGATCACGCGGACTATCGTCAGATTACCTCGCGCACATTTCAATACAACACTGTGAATAACAATCGTATATATCTACCCATTGCAAAGAACGAATTGAACACAGCTGGTAATATTGCAAGGATGCTTCAGAGAATCATACTTTAATTATGTATCACTTAATAATGATGACTTGTTTTTTAAATCAAATAAGCCAAATGAAAGAAAAAATGGATACATTATGCATATTATAGCTAACTATGCTTATAAGGATTCGTTTAAAATAATACTTGATTTTTGACACGAAAACAAATATTTCAAAGATCAATAATAGGTAGTGTCCACTTTAACATGAGCGGAAAAGGGTTATCATGAAATAACCCTAACCCCTCCTGATACACCCCGTCCCTCTCACGTTAATGACGAAAATACCACTCAAACGAAAATACAAAAATCCCGCAGATTAGTAAAGTCCGTTTTTTAATGTAAAGATTTGCCGAGAAATCCAACTGAGTTCATCATGATAGGTTTACCTTTCTTGACATTCTCCAGCACCACCCATTCTTCATTGAAGGAGTTAAACAGAAAGATTTTCTTCAAGGTTCCTTTCCTATTTTAATAATTATTTATTTTGTAATCGGGCAAGTTTTAAACACATAATGGGCTTGTAAGCCTTTTTATACAGAACTCCATATTTAAATAAGTCTTGTTAACTATTTACTCACACACCTTTGGATTGAGTTCTCATACCCGAACTGAGTAAAGGTGTTAATGCTCACGTTTTTCCAATTATTCTATGCATTCTATGCCAATATTTTAATTAAAGAGTCGCAAGGTTGCAGGTTCGAAAATTGATCACTAGCCAGTTGGTTGTGCAAGGCACTTAACGGACATTATCCAAACCCAGTAGAATTTTGGGATCTACCAAAATAAAGAAACGTGTCAATCAAACACAACACACTGCAATAGCTCCGGTAACTCAATGGTGGACACGAGGTGATTTAACGATTGCCAAGGTGGTAAGGCCCATTACGGTTTGCCATTTACAAGATAAACATAGATCTCAAGTTCTAAAGAACTAATGCAAAATGCAAGATAAAACACAAAATAATCTAGCATGGAGCAGCAGTGTCAACATTTAACCTACTTTTCATGTACTGCAATGTGGTCACCCACGCAAAATGCTGACGCAGAATCAAGTGGAAGGGGAACATCGTTTGTAAGTTTGTTCCAAACCCCATTAGAGAGATCCATGAACTCTCCGCTTGTGAGTCGTTCGTTGTGTTTGCCAAATCCACCTTGAAAAGGTTGATCAACTTAGTTGGATAACTAAAGATATGTGTGGAGTAATTTTACCGAAGGAATAAATGCGGGAACGAAGCTGTGCAGCGGCAAAGTCAGCTCTAGGAATGTTTAAGTTTTGTCCAATCTTCCAGTGAAATCTTTTATTTCGGTAAAATTTGTCAACATCTTCCTTTAGGTTAAGTATGTCAACCTGATTAGAAGCTGTAAAATAAACCGGTTAAAATAACTAGTAGTTGTCCATATGAATAACTTGGCTAATAAACTTTCAGCCAAAAGGTGGTAGGTTTGAAACCGGTCATTGGGTCGTTCTTTTTGTTCTTAGAGCAACATCTCTATCATTTTAACAGTGCAATACCTTCATTAAACGACATTGGAAACTAGGTAATCTGACGATGACCCCTGTAATTACGTCCTTTGTGTTTTCCCAGTGTAATAAAAAAACGAGAAAATAAATTAAATAATGGTATCGTTATAAAAATACCTGTTGTTGTGTTGGACGATCCATGGCGATAGAGGTAACCTCCCATGATGCACATCTTATCTGTAAAACATTGGTCAACTAATATGCATTGATCTACAACAGTGTTTCTCAAATGGTGCACAAAGGTTGGCTAGGTGCGATTATACAAGTACTAAAAGTGAATTCCCCACCTTTAACAGCCACAACAGAAGCACCAGTTCGCCACGGCGTAGAACATGTTACCACCTCGTTAAATTGTTTGGATCTAATGTTAAACTTATAAATTTGGTAAGTTGTTTCTGTCCGTGATTCGCCATACATAGATGTCTGAGTTGTACCGATTCCAAAAAGATAAATTGATGGAACTGTAAATAAATCTGAAAAAAATGTTGACACTTTAACAGGTAAATCTATAAAGTTGAAAATATATCTTGGGTGAACACGGTCATATGTAGCTCTGTGCCTATTGGCAAACTCAAGCTCTTATACGCAAGATATCACGAAGAGCATGCAACCCAACCATTAATTACATTGCAAAGTATTACATAACTCGATGTGGGTGAGGGTAATCTGTTTTGGTCCGATGACTTGCGCCACCACTGAAGCTATTGTAATGTATTGAATATGATTAAGGCTTTCTTTTAGTTTTAGTAGAATCAACTAATGTACTGCGCTATAACCACAGACACAACCAACTAGCTAATAATAAATAAATGTAATTTAACAATGTATAATTTTATCTAAATTTAAATCTACCAACCAATATAGACCATATATTGGCATTGGAAGTTCGTTGGCAGTTGAGCAAAATTTTCCCATGTTTTTTCATCGTAACAATAGAGGTGCGACTGGTCGCAGACATAACCATTGTTACCGTGAACACAGGAAGATAGAATAGAAGAATAACAATTACTCTTGACCTGCAAAACAAATTTTTATTTTGTTTTACTTTTCCCACCTTTATTAAAATATTGTTAAACAATCAGTAACTACACATGCTATGACAATTTAAAAAAACAGATATGTCCATTAAACCCAATATTAAAAAAAACATCAATTGCGGCAGATATTTCAACATTTTAAATTAATATTAGCAAAATGAAACCTGGAAAAATTATAAGTATGTAAAATGTTTTGCATCAAATATTTATACCTTGCGGAGTTGAAATTTGTTTTCTGATGGATGGATATCAATACGATAATATAGGCCTACCCCATATGCAAAAAACCCAATGTTTGCATCTGCTAAAAGAGAATCAATTATTAAATAAAGAAAATGTTAGATTTATAAATTTTCCTACCTGGAAGAAATCCTTTTCGTAGATTGGGGTCAATATTAGTTTTACTCCCAACCAAATAGTAATGATGCACTATCCTTTCATAACAGCTTGGAAATTCACAAAGAAAGTCCTGCAAAGTGTGGTAAAAAAATCACAAAGACTGGAGTCTGAACAAATATAATTTATAAGCGATATGAAATAGTATAAACAGAAAACATAATGCATGGTTTATTAAATAAAATACCATTGGGAAAATACTTTAACTAAAGCTAAACACCTAAACACATATCTAAACCAGTGGCGCCGAACCCGGGGATGCAGAGTAGGCCAGCATACCGGCGCATTTTTCCAGGGTACGCAGCATCGCCTATTGTTTTGCGTTCCGGTCATCAGATCGTAAAATAAATTGCCTCTCTGCACTACAATTCAATTGCGCAAGATATACATGGGTCGCAATGGGAGAACAAAGGGTTTTTTTTGTATCACGGTAATTCCTTGTGCTGAGCCTATAATGATTTTTCGAGATTATTAAAAATCTTACAAATTTGATCGCGATCTTAATCGGGTCCAATAAACGCTGGTTTTCTGACGTGAAAATGCAAACCTATGAGAGAAATAGTCCGGCCCGTTGGTCTAACGGTTAAGTGCGTCGCCTTTCAATCTAAAGGTTGAAGGTGCGAAACTGGTCGCTAGCTAGTCGGTTGTGTCCTTGGGCAAGGCCTTTTACGGACATTGCCTGAACTCAGCGGATTAATGGGTTCTACCAAATTAAAGGACCGTGTTTATCATATACTACACACTGCAATAGCTCCGGTAACCCGACGATGGGCGCGAGGTGATCTGACGATTGCTCAAGTGTTAACCCCTAAATATAGTTCTACTTTACAGCTCTAAAGCATTTAAACAGTTATTTACACTGCTTAAATGTACAGATCAAGCTTAAGCTAAAGTTTAAATTTAAATGGCATTTGTTTGTAAAATATATGTAAGATACATAATTTATATATATTAATTATTATATATAAATATAATAATAATTAGGAGGATTGTTTGGCTTTCGTCCAACTTGCAACTGGCCGAAATAAGTAGACGCGTGTATCTTTTTGATGCCCCGTGCGAAAGCTCTAAGCTCGATAATGATAAGAGAAAGTACACTTATGTTACTTAAGTATGACTATAATCAATCTGTTATCAATTAAAAACATAGAGTGAAAAATGCGTTTAAACATATTTTACGCAATTCACACAATTAAAATTTTCAGGATTAAAAATGTATATTATTGTTGTTTGAATTGATTTTTAAACTACTTTTTAGTTACGTCTATAATTATTTCACTCAAGTAAAGAAAGTCGAATGGTTTATGACGGGACGATTAAATTATTTTATAACTCGGTCCTTTGGCTGCAAATCGGACGGTTATAACCTAACCATTTTTTCTCCTTAGCGCATCTATCTTGCGCAGAAGTATAATTTTTTTTTAAAGCGAGAGCTCGGAAAACAACTTGCATCAGCGCATCGTTTTTTGTGCCATTGCGAGATAATTTGTCAGTTGGTATTCTAAAGTCAACATTGCAAAACACGAGAAGTTTATACAATTTATTCACTCATTTTATTTTGTTTTTAGCTGGAGATTTTATTGCAATCAGCGCGATGAAAGCAGTGGCTTCAAATTATTTAATAAAACTTTTACTAATCATGCCGAATCGGTACCGGCTCGATATTTTTTATCGTTAATGGCCTAGTATGAAATGTCCAAGAGACTCATTCTTGGACAATATAATTTTTTTTAAATGTTAAAAACGCGAAATTGATTTTCTTCCAACCCTCGCATCCACTGGCTTTTCGTACGTTCGGCGCGCCTGGTCTACACTATACACAGTAACTAATGTACAATGTTATTATCAAAAAAACGTTTTGATTTTTAACGCCATGCCCAAAAAAGGCAATTTTTTAGAAAAAAAATAGCGTTTTGATTTTTAACGTCCCAGGGGAATTCCCCTGGATTTACCACCCAAAATTTTAGTTTCTGCATATCTAGACCATGTTGTCCAACAAATCACCGAGTTTCATTGCGATTCCATTAACCCTTCTGGTAGATGTCGGTGCGCCATAGCATGCGTGTCACAATTATCATTTAACAGCAAAAGTTTAATTTTTAGGGTATTTCCCTAGGTAATTTTTTTATTTCTTTTAAGTGTTAAATCAGTGACTAGTGCACTCATATTCCACCAAATTTGATTCAAATTGGAGCAGCCGTTCAAGCGCTATGGCCTAAAAAGCTAATTTTTAGAAAAAAATGACCGTTTTGGTTTTTAACGTCCAAGGGGAATTCCCCTCAATTTATTACCCAAAATATTGGTTTGTCGGGGCGCTATGCCATGCCTGTCAAGCGTTTGACGAAGAAAAAAATAGAAAAAAAAACGAAAAAAACGGACAAAAACAATATGTGTCCCATTTTTTTCAAATGGGACCCATAAATATGTGTCCCAATTTTTCAAATGGGACCCATAATAAGTTAGTGGATGATTTTGTTTCCGTAACCTTGGGCTTATAAACAAAACTTAAAAAGCTGTCTAATGTATTCAGTTAGATTATTCTTATTGGCCCTAGCATATTTATCAAGTAAACAAATATCTGTTCTTTATTTCTCCTATCAAGTTAACTTGTAGTGAACACTCCACCCACCTTTGAAGTAAACATAACATTGAAGTATTCGCTTCTGGCTGCAAGTATATTCTGATGAACTGGAAACTCTTTGTCACCGACGTGTATTGTGAAGTCACAGTACTCCTTATTTGTGCGTTGTCTATAAGAAAGACTCGGTTAGTGAAACGATAGTGTGACCGAATGTTTATCACGATTTATATATGGCTCTTAGTGACATGCCCATCATGGGTTCAACTTAGTCAAGTAAAAAAATCGGGTTGGTACAAAATTCGAAATAAATCTAATCGTCATTCAACCGGAATGGTGTTTATTTTTTCCTTCTAGCAATTTCTGTTTAACGAAGAACATACACCATAACCACTGGATCATTTATGATTGGCTAGCCGGCAATGAATAGGACATTAATGGTTATTAACTGAATCCAGTGAAATAATGGGTAACAACTTGTGCTTTACGATGCTTTGTAAACATTGTCAATATTACTTTACCTGTTCAAATGTTCCATCAGCTGCCGTGGGTATATATTGGATTCCATCATTTTTGCTGATTCATCTTTCTCTTCTTCGATTTCAGTTACTGGAACCACTAGAGCAAGATCATCAGGACGTATTGACTGCTCCGCCATTTCGGAAGGTAAAAAATCTTTAACTTTGCTGAAATAAGCGACGCAGTGGAAAATAGTTGTCCTTGTTCACTTATGGCTGTGTAAGTTTAACCTATCCGTTAAAGTTTAACCTATACGTTAAAGTTTAACCCATTCGTTGTTTAAACTAAACATCTGACCTACACTATCAAAAGAAACACACTTAATGTACCTTATTTTGGTCGAAATGTAATTTATAACTCGTACCCAAAACTAATTATTTAATGTGATAAAATTCAATATATTTATCGAAACCGGATCTGCTAGCGTTGTTAGTAAAAGTGACATAAACATCTATATGAGTGTTTGACCAAAACCAGTCGCTTGCTATATGACTGCGTCAATTGAAAGCACATAGCGTTTGTTTCAAAGGTGTTAGTATCGCAAACGATTTTCAATGTTCAACTCCTTGTGAAACCGGTACCGCGACTGCGGTCAGGTGGTATTTCAACTTATGCCCGGGGATCAACGCCACCTACGTTTTCCAACTATGTAAATAAATACGGGTATCCGACCCTTGCGTTTTTTAATGCCTAAATCCGTCGGGTTTAATGGCCCGTTAGCTAGAGTGCTGTTTTTACGTAAATGCAGTTTTTGACGAATTGCAAAATTATCTTAGCACAACTAGCATTTTCGCTCAGAATGTGACGTGATGGGTAACTTCCTCTATTGTTTTCCAGGGCGTGAAGAAACTGCAGGTGGGGCGTGTTGTGAAAAAGAATATCATTCCATGTATAAGTCGCGTTAACCATTCGGCCACACGACCACACCAATAATTTATGTTTTTGCCGGGCTAGGTTTCGAGTCCATGATATCGTGGATAAGACCGTTTTTGTTTATGTAAAGCGGTATATATACGGGTATCGTTAACCATTCTGCCACACTACCGTACGTTAAGATCACATTTTACATTATTGAAATAACGAAATGTATAATCGTACGTTACCTTAAGTGTGTACGGTTTAACACTTACTGCATATGCAGTGAGTGGTATGACGCAATAAAACGCTTTTATTCGGAGTTTTCCAACAAAAACATTTTACGCCACTAATATCAATAAAGCGTTTAAGCATACAGCTCCCTCTGTAGTCGTGTATTGTTCCTGTGATTATTAGCTTAGTGGTCCGCTTATGCTATGTCAGTGCGTTCTATGGCCGGATTCCTCTGGGATGTAAGGACATTTCGAGCTCGCGTTTTAACTAATCGCGCAAACACGCTCGGTCATACACAACACAAGACACGGGATTATGTCTTATTCCTTGGTCGCAAAGGTAATGTAAACTGAAATTTGGCATATTTGCTTTCTGGCGAGAGCGGCTTGTTTGTGGAACACATACGTACTCGTTGACGAGCCAATATCGGCCATTGCTGCAAAGAATGGTCTGGATAAGCTGCCACGGAGCTAAGCTGCACAGGAAAGTGGTTTGGATGACGGTTATGTACGGGGGTGTAGAACAGTGCTCCGCGAGCTTTTTACTCGAGGCACATTTAGAAAGTTACTAAATTTGACAGCACATTGCATTTTGTAATAAGAGTGTGATAACCGTAATGTTCAAATTTACAATAACTAAAATTATTTTTATTTGGTAAAAATTTAGTTTAAACATAAATATCATTTTCCCGCGACATGCCTAGCATTGTCTTGCGGCACACTGGATTTGTAAAAATACGGCCTTTGTGACGAAGACCTTTTGCGTAAAAAACATAGCTTTATAATAAGGTAAAAAGGTACCGACTTAGAAAAAACGCAAGACCAAAAGTTGTACCGTTACATAACGCTATCAGCGAAAAATTGTGTATATATTAGAACACACAGCCCCGCAAAATAGTTAAATAACTTTTGGGAAATAATACACATGTCGAAATTTACGTGGCAGTAAACATTGCGAAATATTACATAATAAAAACGCCAAAATAGCTCCGGTCTTGTCAACTTTGGTCAGTAATGCGTGTTAAAGATGGCGTATAACCAATTAAGACCTTTATGAACGGCAGGATGTGACGAGTGGTACCCTCCATGAGTCATTGTTTTTAAACGAGTGTTTTGCTGAGTAACAATGGTGGTGATTCCCCAATGTTTGTTTTGTTGAAAGCAGCATGTGCTAGGCTGCGCGCCGGTGTTCTCGTTTAGCTGTAAAGTTTTGTAATCATGGAGCAGTGCTTTGTAAAATAAAGGTGTTGAATGTGCATCTACTAGCTGTTTTGTTGGAAAAAAGTTGCCGATGTACGAAGGGGTATGGGCTCAAAATTTTTAAACAAAATTTTGTAGGGTTTTGAGTTTAGGTTGCAGATCCAAGCTTCAATTTTAAATTGTGAAAAAATCTAAGACTTCCTATGTCAGGGTTTTAAGTGACAGTCGTTTTTTGTGAGGTCAGTTTGCATTGGAGAGATAGGGAAAATAATTAGTTGAACGCCTCCTAAAATGCTCTCGTCGTACCATCTAGTAGAAAACGTGAGGATACTAACCATTCCAGCATTATTTATAATGCCAAGCGCGAAATCAACTCATTAAACGCGCCTGACAAACTCAATATACATCGGCTTATGCGAAAACGCGTCCATGGCACCGATCCTGTTTATACTCTCGTTTATTGGAAACGGATGAAACCGCAGACGCGCCGATGGACGGATAGATAGCACAGCACGCCAAAGTGACAGCCCGTAGCCGGCTGGGTTTTTGTCTGCCGCCCTTTTTTCTGGTGGTGCGATATTGCGCCGGGTTACTTAATTGCAGAAGTATTTATGCAAAGGCGGTATTTAATTGTGCAAGCATCGTTTAAGAAGTAGTTATAAACTGTAAAAATATATGTCCAAGTTTTTCTTTTTTGCCAAAGCATATATGCTAATAGTTTTTTTTTTTGGGGGGGGGGGAAACATATACATACAAAGGCGTTTCTTTTAATTGTAAAAATATTTATCCCAAGTTTTTTTAATTGCAGTAAAAATTTGCAAAGACGTAAATTAGTTGTAAAGGTGTGTATGCCATGACTTTATTTAATTGTAGAAGCATATTTGCAAAGTGTTTATTAACTCTGGACGTATAAGTAAAAGGCGTTTTTAAACATGGGAAATATATATGTCCAAGACGTTTTTAAACTGTGTTGATATAAGCTTAAGGGCCTAATTTAAAAAACGGCATTGTAAAAAAACAGTAATAGACAACCGATACATATGTAGAATTTAATATAAAAATACAAAATCTATACAGGTTCGAACCTTTGCCTATAAAACAGTTCTTCAACTGTTGCACTCTGTCAGTGTATTTTGATTTGCGGCCTGTTTTTTTCACTTAAGTGCGGCTTGTAGGAGTATAGCGATGATTGACAGCTACAATGTCGTGACGTAGTGTTGGCCCAGCTCCTTTCGGTCTGCTGGGGTCAGTGATTCGCTCAAAAACTCTCTCTCAGCGCTAATAGTCGAAATTTACATTGTTTGTTTTTCGTCGTCTAAACTTGGTGCATGGAGAAAGTCTTGTGGGGGGAGTGGGCTGCCGGTTGGTTTTGTAGAGGAAAACTAAATGGAGGGAAGCCGGTAATAGGGAAAGCACACACTGAAATAAAGTTTAGGGCGTTAAAGTTAGTTTTAAACATGGAGTTGGAGTTAGGTTTAGTTCTGGGGTTGAGATTAGTCATTAGTGTTTAGTGTTATATAGGATATTCATGTTTATCCCCGTGAATGGGAAAACCTAGGAGGTTATCACACGGGCAATCGTCAGATCACCTTGCGCCCACCGCCGGGTTACCGGAGCTATTGCAGTGTGTTGTATATGATAGACACGTTCCTTCAATTTGGTAGAACCCATTAATCCGCTGGATTCAGGCAATGTCCGTAAAGTGCCTTGCCCAATGACACAACCGACTAGCTAGCGACCAGTTTCGCACCTGCAACCTTTTGATTAAAGGATGACGCACTTAACCGCTAGACCACCGGCCGGACTTAAAAATTCGGTTTCCATAGTTTTAGTGAGCAGTTTCCCTCCTTCCCTGCTTTTGCCCTGTTTTGTACGCGTGAAAACGAACGGAGAAAAACGTGCGAAAACGTACGGAGTGAAAACGTGCGAAAGCGAACGATTTATAAACCATGCGATAACGAACGAATCACAAAATATTTTTTTTTCATAATACCCTTTATTTGATCCATTTCTAGAATTTTAAACCTACAATTGTATATTACAATGCTCCCCGCGTTTTACCATTCACATAATAGACTTGAGTGTTGCGTACCGTACATTGTGCACGTGAGCCTACATATTTTATTACTCATAGAAATACAAAAAAACTGGCTTCGATAGCCACGTTCTAAGCAGGGATGGCTAAACGTAAGTTAAATTATGATACCGCAAATAACAGAATTTGTAATGTGCTTAACAATTAGTGTTTGAGACAGGTATAAAATTAGTTTTCATAGTTTTAGTGAGCAGACAACAATAAAAAAATATCATAATCTTAATTTCAGTGAGCGGTATACCCCCTTTCCTACTACCTTATTTCCCTTGTTGAATTTTCTCCAATCTTCATTTTTTAATATTGTATTTGGCCTAAAAAGGATGTGGGTTAAAATTAAAAAAAGTTAAAATTTGAGACGTTTAAACAAGTTGTGCCTTAAGCTCAACTCTAACACAAGCCTTGATTTCGTAATTTTTATTTTAGTGAGCAGTTTCCCTCCTTCTATAAGTGTTTGCCTCATTTTTACCGCTTTAACTTTCGAACCGCAACGTGGGCCGTTTTGTATAAGAGTCGGTATATGTATCGGCCGCGTTAACCGTTCGGCCACACCACAGTACAATTCCCTCCTCTTAGTTTTCCATAAAACGACGCCATGGTCCTTGCGTCACCTGCCGAGTTACTGACATTGACAACAAAGCCCTCGTTGTTAGTTCACGCTCGGGTGCTAACGTGCTATCTGGAATGTTCTAGTCTCAACCGCACCCCGTGTATGTGTTGTGTGTACGCTATCAGATATGCCTTTCAAGTGCAATGTGTGTGTACGTATGTGGGGGAATAAATGGAGGGGAAGAGGAAAGGAGGAAAACTGCTCACTAAAATGAAGATTAAGGCGTTAGGGTTAGTGTTATAGCGAGGGTTAAAGTTAGTAATAGTTCTGGGGTTGAGATAATGTTTGAGGCAGGGTTAGAACTAGTTTAAATAGTTTTAATAAGCAGTTGTCCTCCTTTCCTTCTTCCCGCTTTCCCTCCCTTAAGTGTTGCCCCTAATGAGTATGACTGTTGCATAATGCGACATAGATGATCATGTTGCAAGATCAATGAGTATACGTTCAAACATATAGTCATAACAGCTTCTGAGGTGTAGGTGGATTTCAATAAATTATCTGTGAATTGCAGTTGGTGTAAATACATGATTATAACCCCCGTGCAAAATAAGTTTTCTTCAAAACTTTATAAATTTTCTTTAAAATAGGAGATGAAGTCACAAAATACGTAAATTCTTTCTTTGAGTTCAAATAAACGCCCGAGAAATGCAACCCAATAACCGCGATATATTTAGGAGGAAAAGTAAAGGGAAGGAGGGGAAACTGCACTCTAAAATAAATATTAGGGCATTGTATTTAGTTTTAAAATTGGGATTGGAGTTAGGGATGAGTTCTGTGGTCTAGATTAGTGTTTAGAACAGGGTAAAAATTAGTTTATCCATAGTTTAAGTGATGCAATTTCTATTCTTCCCTCCTTTCCCCCTTTTAGTGTTTTTCTATATCCAGCACTCGGTTGATTTCTCGCCTACTCCCGACTGGTGTTGTTTACTATTCGTTCATTCACCATGACCTAGCTCTTACGTCAGCGCTATATTTAGTTATTGCCGATTGCAGTCGATCTTAACCATGCCGCTTGTGAGAACAAGTCGACAGAGCGTATTTTTTAACTGATCTCAGTTTCGAACTCGTAATGGGCTCGCTGCTAAGACCGTCTGTGTATATAATCCTGTATTTAAAACGGTTGCGCTAACCATATGGCCAGACGACCTTCAGGGCATTCATTTATCAAATTTGTTGTTTTTGCATATTAAGATACACATTGTGTTGTCGTCCTGTCTTAGTGCACCATGTGGTCTCGGTTTTAAGAAGCGATGTGTATTATACATAGAAAATACTTTAGTTGATCCAAATACTGTAGTTGGTTTGTTGCATATCTTATTACAACATGTGGTCGTGGTCTTAAGTCGCGTTATGTATTATATTACTTCCCCTTTTTTTAATATATCTATGTTATTTTTGGGTTTTTTTTAACTGGGCTTAGTTTCAATCGCGTGCTGAGCTCGTTGCTAAAGCCGTTTTTGTATAAAATTCGGTATATGTATAGGTTGTATTAACCATTCGGCGACACAACCCAGCACGTGTGTGTGTGATCGAAACCAGTAGCTTGCTATAAAACTGCGTCCTCTGAAAGCACATAGCGTTTGTTTCAAAAGTGTTATTATCGCAAACGATTTTAACTGTTCAGCTACTTGTAAAACTGGTAACCCGACTGCGGGCAGGTGGTATTTCGACTTATGCCCGGGTCTTAAGCTAACGCCCCCAGCCCTTTTCAACTTGGTGAATAAAAACGGGTATCCAGCCCTTGCGTTTTTTAATGTCTTAATTTGTCGGATTTCATGGCCAGTTAGGTATAGTACTGTTTTAGGTAAATGCAGTTTTTGACGACTTGCGAAATCATGTCTTAGCGCAACTAGAATTTTCTCTCAGCATGTGACGTGGGTGGGTAACTTCTTCCATTGTTTTCCAGGGCGTGAAGAAACTGCGGGTGGGGCGTGTTGTGAAAAAGAAACTCCGGAAACGACGCAGAAACAAAAAGAACAGAAAGCGTGGCCGCAAAAACCGAAAAAAGGCTCTCGTGCGCTCCAAGCGATCCGCCGCGAAGTACGTTCAGAAGTTTAAATGGACTCGGGCAAAAAGGACGCACCTACCGGAAGGCTGGATTCGACGACCAGGTCAGTCTAGCTCCCTCGGTGTCGAGTACGACTACGCTGTTATCGAACTGAAGAGGGCGCTAGGGAACCAGTCAATGAAGATGGGCATCAGTCCGGCTCGGGAAAATTTACCAGGGAATCATCGGATCCATTTCACTGCTTTTGACCAGGGGAAAGCGAATGAACTGCTGTACCGTTACTGTGCGGTGGAAGACCAGTCAAACGACATCATGTACCATTACTGTGACGCGCAGCGCGGTACGTCAGGCGCGGGGATATACGTCCGACTCTACGACCGCGAAACCCGAGTATGGGACCGTAGAGTGATCGGGATCTTCTCGGGTCATCAATGGGTGGATATGGGCGACGGACGACCGCCTAAGGAATACAACACAGCGGTCAGAATCACTTCGCGCAAGTTCGCACAGATCTGCTTCTGGACAACAGACGACGACAGCCAATGCAGAGGGAATTAAGCCAACTTTTGCGGACGTGCTTGCGGCAACGGGCGAACATTTAACTGAACGCCACCATTATATACATATCGGCGCTTTCAAGCATTTACACCACTTTCGTGCGCGCGCCGGGCTAGCTTAAACGAGGTGGACGAAACAGCATACTTTAGCTAAATTACAGCATACGTTATATATCTTTAAAAAAATAGGCCAGTTTTTTGTGTACGGGGTGCCAAGAGTCTTAAAAGGAGTTAGTTTTTTAAATTTTAGGCAACGAAAAGAAGTTTTACGTGCAAATCATCTACAAAACGCATGCGACCTGTCCCCGTTCATGTTATTAACAGCTAACTGTGGCATCTGTGTGTGGATTATCAACGTCATTGCTTTGTAAATCGTCCATTATTCCTGTTCATCCTTCTAGTAGCCAGGTCGTTGTCAGTATCAGGCCTTTCAGCATCATGTAAGAAGGCACGTAGCGAATGGTTCCCTTTATTTAATCGTGCTTTTCCTTATTCTTTCTTCAGCATATCTTATTTTGCATTGTTATGTTTTCTTGTACCTTTTTGTGTTATTTTGGATTTGTGGTTAAGAAATCCCTAAAACAGGAACCCCGATTTAAAAGACTAGCTCGCTTTGCACCATACTTTTAACGTCTCATTCCCTGTCAGCAAGTTTTTGCTCCTCAACAAAAGTGACATTTGGAAGTCACTTTAACCAACATATGTACCGCGCATATAAAGTATATGGATTTTTTCTCGCTAATTTAAGTAAATACAAACGAGATTTTGTAACTAAAGTGGTGGTTTACAAAGACACAATAGGAATAACATGGTCGGTAGTGTTTGTTTACGCGATCCACAATATTTCGGACAACATTGATGGAAATCATTACAATATAGATGGCGTATAACCAATTAAGACCTCTATGAACGGGCGGATGTGACGAGTGGTACCCTCCATGAGTCATGCTATTTAAATGAGTGTTTTGCTGAGTCACAATGAGATGAGCGCCATTTCTATGCGCGGTTGCTAAGAGCATGGCCTAAGCTTTGCGCCAGTGTTTCTCTTGAGGCTGTGCAGTTTTGTAAGAGTTGAGCAGAGTTTAGTGAAATAAAGGTGTAAAATTTGCATTTTCTCTGTTTTGTTGGACAAAAAGGTGCCGATGTACGAAGGGGTATGGGCTCAAAATTTTTAAACAAAATTTTGTAGGGTTTTGGGTTTAGGTTGCAGATCCAAGCTTCAATTTTATATTGTGAAAAAATCTAAGACTTTCTATGTCAGGATTTTGAGTGACAGTCGTTTTTGTGAGGTCAATTTGCATTGGAGAGATAGGGAAAATAATTGGTTGAACGCCTCCTAAACAGAAAATAGCAAAGTTGTTTGTTCTTCACTTAAAGTGCTCAAATTATGGTCCAGTGAGCTTGATTAAGTCTATTTAGGACACTACTAAAATAATGTTCACCTTAGATTCGTTAATTTGCCTTTAATTAGACAATTAGCTAAATTGGCCGGGTTTCAGCAAACCAGTGTAGTTTTCAGATTCCACAATGAATTTTGTGGCAGCAAGTGCTTGTGAAAGTCAAGTGGGGCCCAGTTAATGAGTAAAGAGATTCCTTACACTTATAACTAAGCTCATGTTTAACTACTTTAATCAAAATACCAATTAAAAGACACCGGTAAGGGAAGATCCTAAGAGTGAAATTCTGAGATTTAGCCGGATTCAGCCATCTCGGCACTTAACATTAACCTTTGAACATCGAAGTAAACCTTTAATAATTGTTTTAAGAAAACCCCACCTAGTGGTGGTTTTCACCCGGATCCTGCCTAATGTGGTTAAAAGCAATGTTTCAGGCCAGGAATGAGTAAGTAAGTAAGTAAGTAAGTAAGTAAGTGTGAGTAAGTGAGTGAGTGAGTGAGTGAGTGAGTCAAATTGTGCTAAGATTTATTAAGTACATGGAGAACAAAAGCGATTTACATTTCACAGATGAATAAAGCTATAGATAAATTAAAATTTAAAAAAGTTGAGCGAGTTGGAGATTGTTTGTTGTGGTCAGGTGGTAAGAGCGGTACTCTGGGTATGGCCGCATTCAGTTTCAGGGCAGGCGGTTTGGTGCACATCGGCTGGCATATATGCTGCTGGTTGCTGAATCGACCGCCGAGCTTCCACCCGAAATGGATGTCAGCCATGTTTGCCACAAAAGACTTTGTGTCCGCCCAGAGCACCTCAGTCTCGAGCCAAGAGTATTGAACTGCGCCAGAAATTGCTGCAAGGAAATGTCACATTGTAAAGGGCATGGCCCCTATAAACCATGCTTCTTCCCGAGCCCCTGACGTTTTTTTTTATTCAGCCATCCTCCTGACTGTTCGTGACATAGGTCTGGGCAATGGGCTTCTGCTCATGTATTCGAAAACGGTGAAACACAAGATCTTTTCGACGCTGCCGATCAAGTGCTGTCTTTTGACGACTTGCTCTAACGTCCTGCTCTTTTTGCAGGTTTTTAAGGCAGCCAACTGTTGGCGATCCCTGCTCGATACCAATGCCTGCTGCTCTTAATGTCTTCACAATGGAGGTTCCAATTCTGCTGTTTCGCCGTGAAACTGCCACATGAGCCCGGCCTGTGATGGTTGACCGAAAACTCCCCTTCCCTTCGGCAGCAGGTGACTCAGCGTTGAATTAAAACTCTCACACCTTGTTTGTTGAGAAACTCCTGTGAATTTTTTTCAGGGTTCTTTCATTAAGGTACCTTTTAACTGTGTTTAACCACTTCTCCTCATCCTCAGAACAGAGACTCATGCGGTCTTCCTCCCCGAACCATGTCCGAGGCTTGTACAGCACGTCGTCACCATCCTGATCCAAGTGACTGAGACACACAAAGGATTGTGTTCGACAGGCAGTGTGATCACCCTGCAGGCAACCAATTGCTGCCGATGCAGCTTGCATCAAGGGAGTTGGAGAAACCACACAAATCGTTGGGGAAAAACTTCTTTGCCGCCCAAAATTCCGCCAACATTCTTATATTGGGTTTCTGCTGACAATTTTTTCCTCGATCGGGCCCGCCGGAGCTGGTTGGTGTCCGTCGGAAAGAGCTTTTTAAATTTACACCTTTCCACCCGTCGGCCCAGCGACCTGAAACAGTGAGACTTTTGAGTTAACTTCCACTACTGTAGTTTGGTTTGGTTGTACACCAAATCTAAAATACTGTGTCGTCGACTTGCCTGAACGTATGCACAATGCAATCCTGTTTGAGAGGTGGCTCGTCTTGCTCGATTGCAGACAGGTATCCCTTGTACAGCTTTGAATCATTGTCTGTTGTCACGTAACGTAGGGTCAAGCCATCGGATGCAAGCTGATTTGCGAGGTCATGTCCGATGTTGAACTCTAAATTGCCTGCACAAATAGTTTTGCTATTGCATGCACAAATAGTTTTTGCTATTATATTTTTTAATTTCTATCTTACCTGCAGGTATGCTTTCATCGACAAGCGTGTAGTCTGGTTTAGAAGGCAGTGCATGTCGTCGACTTCGCCACTTCTTCACGAAGGCCGAAACAGCAAGCACCTTTTTTTTGGGAGTTACGTTTTCTGCGGCAATACCGATGACCTGTGTAGCTGCCTGGCCGGGTCGGCGGTTCGATCCAGTTTGCCGAAAGTTGTATCTGGCGAACGTCCAAAAGTAAGTTAGTGACAAAAGAAAAACGTATGAGGTGGATGTTACCTCATTGCCCTACCTGCAATCACTTTCAACATCCACGGGAGCATAAAATCCCTTGCCACACCGCTCATTTCGCATTTTAAGCTTCTGTCTTAGGACATGCAAATGAGCGCGGTTGGATTGGGTCGCTAATTTTGCAGCACTCCTGCATACTTTCACCAGCCCAGCAAGGGTTGGGGGGTCGGGACATCCAGACATGAAAGCAATACGATTGCAGCCCGTACGCTGATTCCAGTGTACAGAATGCCAAAAGCCAATTGCAGATTGGCAGCGTTTTGCTTACGGCCTGCTTTTGAACTGCCGTCAGCTTGCGGTTTGTGAGTCGGATAGTGGAGACTCTTGAATCTGCAGAGTACACAGCGCATTTGCAGGAATGAGTGGCAGCCTTCCCGAAGCTCGCCTGACCATTTGAATCTTCCTTTGCAGGTTGCTTGCGGAAACAGACCAGTGCGACTCCAAAACTGCCCTTAGCAGTGACTGCACTGCGC
>CH000202.1:58230-111019 GCA_000149265.1 Ciona savignyi | reverse complement strand
ATTTACAGTGTTAAAGGGTTCCAGAACTTGTGGAACATCAACCAATGAGATCCAATGAGTGCGAACAATTTCGGTCATCACCATTGACACTGTTGCTGGAATGAAATCTGCTGTTTTGACCACTCTCCGACAAAAGAGCTGTAAAATTTGAACCGGATCGAGTAAACTGTTAAAACTTTGACAGCAGTCTCACAGAATGACCCCTTCATGTAAGTCCGAACAGTCTAAACCAAACTGGAACGGTCACCGTTTCCAAGATGGCGTATAACCAATTAAGACCTCTATGAACGGGCGGATGTGACGAGTGGTACCCTCCATGAGTCATGCTATTTAAATGAGTGTTTTGCTGAGTCACAATGAGATGAGCGCCATTTCTATGCGCGGTTGCTAAGAGCATGGCCTAAGCTTTGCGCCAGTGTTTCTCTTGAGGCTGTGCAGTTTTGTAAGAGTTGAGCAGAGTTTAGTGAAATAAAGGTGTAAAATTTGCATTTTCTCTGTTTTGTTGGACAAAAAGGTGCCGATGTACGAAGGGGTATGGGCTCAAAATTTTTAAACAAAATTTTGTAGCTTTTTGGGTTTAGGTTGCAGATCCAAGCTTCAATTTTATATTGTGAAAAAATCTAAGACTTTCTATGTCAGGATTTTGAGTGACAGTCGTTTTTGTGAGGTCAATTTGCATTGGAGAGATAGGGAAAATAATTGGTTGAACGCCTCCTAAAAGGAAACTAAACCCTAATCAGAACCGCAAATTTTGTTGGTTAGTTTATTTTTTTAAGATCGTTCCTAATGTGATTGTATATTTAGAAACCTGACCGAAGTCAGGTGCAGCCAAAGAGGTGCAAATCACTCAAAAAAGATCAATTTTCAATACATACCTACTTCGGGAATGCCCCCTAGATTCTCCAATTGGGTTTTGCAAATTTTATCTTGCAGTTCATGCAGTTTCAATATAATAACGTTCTATGTATATTGTAGTTTTTACCCTATTTACCTCAATCTACAGTCGTACTTTGCGCACTGCTAATACAGAACATAGTTATTATGTACAGTGCGTACTACGATGTTTAACAGAGCGTTTTACTTCAAATTTATCTAGCGTTCAAGTCTTTGTTGGTCTTTTAAGTCTTCTAATTCGGGAAAGAACCCATAACTATACTCTTTCTGCGTACAAAAACAAATCTTTTGATTAAAATAAGTTTTCTACGTTTAACATCTGTATCGCATGTTGACTTCATTTGATGTTGTTTGAGCGACATTCATTGTGTGCCCCTGATAATAGACCGGGAAATCCCCAAAATTTCAAGTTTGTTGTGATCACAAACTCGCCTTATTTATTCACTGCCTCGTTTCATCGTATATAAGTTTTTGTCGCCTTTATTGAGCATTAATTTCCTGACGCCATTTTTAATTGTGTTTATTTTCATTTATAGAAAACCGCATTTTAAAGACAGAGAAGAAAATGTGCGCGTTTAAACTGTAAAGGACGATTAGACATTAGCGTGGAAAAATACCAACGCATCCATTAGTGTTGCGATTATGAGCGTAAGTGCAGGTCACCCACGCAGAAGAATCTACACTACGTATTATTGTTGAAGAAAAGCACCAGCTAAAAATAAAGCAAAAACAGTTGAAGAAAATTAAGGATATAGTGAAAAAAACTGGTATTTACAGCAAGCTAAAAGGGTTTCACAGTAATTTGTTAAAATTAATAAACAGAATAGGATATTCAAATTTATCCTCATGAATCATAAAAAGCAAAGGGTTTGATCACGCGGTCATTCATCAGATTGCCTCGCGCACACTTACATGTTAGTAGAACTATGAAAATGAAAACGACAATAGAAAATTGTGAATAATAATCGTATCTATCAACCGGTGCAAAGAAAGAATTACCCACAGTTGGTAGTATTGCAAAGATGCTTCACAGGATCATTAGGTATCACTTAATAATGATGACTTGTTTTTTTATATAAAAGATGCAAAATGGACCTTATTATGCAAAGAATGACTACTATGAAATAATACGAAATAATATTTTTGATATGAAAACAACTAAATTAAAGATCATCAACAGATCATCAAGTTAAAGTCTGGAACTTAACATGCATAAATTCTCTGCTTCATCACACAATTTCTTATGCCAATATGATATAGGAATTAGACACACATAGACAGAAACACACATGAAGAAATGGATTTCATAGTAGATTTTTGTCTAAAAGTCCACCCTTTCTTAAACCTGGTACTTGGTAAAGTCTTTATGTATTCAATTTTCTTGATTATTATTTTCCAGCACCACCCATTCTTCATTGAAGGAGTTAAATAGAAAGATTTTCTTCAAGCTTTCTCTCCTTATTTTTTTGGGTAGTTTTTTTAAACACATGATCGGGTTGTATGCAAAAGTGTTTTCGTTCATCTATGCACCTATCCATATTCCAATTAAAGGGCCCAACGGTTTCAGACTCAAACGGATCGCTAGCCAGTTTATTATGTACTGTGAATCATGCACAACACACTGTAATAACTATGGTAACCCGACGGTGGGTGCAAGGTAATCTGACGCTTGCCCATGTGTTAACCCCCTTGGTTTCCCCATTAACAAGATAAATATTGATCTAATGCACAATGCAGGGAAAAAAAAACACAAAATAAACTAGCATGGAGCAGCGTCAACATTTAACCTACTTTCCATATACTGCAATGTGGTCACCCACGCAGAATGCTGATGCAGAACCAAGTGGAAGGGGAACATGGTTTGTAAGTTTGTTCCAAACCCCATCAGAGAAATCCATGAACTCTCCGCTTGTGAGTCGTTGATTGTTTTTGCCAATTCCACCTGGGAAAAGTTGATCAACTTGGTTGGAAAACTAAAGACATGTGTGGACTAATTTTACCGAAGGAATAAATGCGTGAACGAAGCTGTGTAGCTGCAAAGTCAGCTCTAGAAATTTTTAAGTTTTGTCCAATCTCCCAGTAAAATCTTTTATTTAAGTGAAGTATGTCAACAAGATTAGAAGCTGTAAAACAAACCAGTTAAAATAACTAGTTGTTGTCCATACGAATAACTTAAAGGGTAAACCTGAAAAGTTGCAGGTTGAAAACCGGTCATTAGCTCGTTCTTTCTGTTCTTGAAAGGGGCGTCAAAATCATTTCAACACTGTGTAATGCCTCTAGTAAACGACATTGGAAACGAGGTAATCTGACGATGACCTGTGTAACGCCATCTGTGTTTTCCTAGTGTGATAAAAAAAACGAGAAAATAAATTAAATAAGGGTCTCATAATAAAAATACCTCTTTTAATGCTGGACGATCCATGGCGATAAAGGTAACCTCCCATGATGTATATATGATCTGTAAAACAGTGGTCAACTAATATGCATTGATCTAAGTACTAAAGTGAATTCCCTACCTCCAACAGCCACAACAGAAGCACCAGTTCGCCATGGAGTGGAGCATTCTACCACTTCGATAAATTGTTTGGACTTAATGTTAAACTTATACATTTTGTAAGTTGTTTCTGTCCGTGATTCGCCATACCTAGATGTCTGAGTTGTACCGATTCCAAAAAGATAAATTGATGGAACGGCAACTAAATCTGAACAAAAATGTTAACAACACTTTAACAGTTATTCTGTAATGTTGAAAATATATCTTGGGTGCATACGGTCATAAATAGCTCTGTGCCAACTCAACTCCTTATATACACAAGTTATCACAAAGATCACACATCGCCACCACTGGATTATGATTGGCTAAATAGCTACGTGCACCGGTAAGCCGCCAATGAACAAGACACTCAGTGGACAATATCTAAATCCAGTGAAATAATGGGTAGTACTGAAACTGAACAAACCGTCTATACCTATTCATTACACTGCAAGATATAAGTCACTCGATGGTCGGTGAGGTATTCTTGAGGTTAAATCTGTTTTGGTCCGATTACTTGCGCCACCACTGAAGCTATTGTAATGTATTGTATACGATTAAGCCTTTTCTTTTAGTTGTAGTAGAATCCACTGCGTCTTAATCAGAGATATAACTAACCAGCTAATAATAATTAAATGTAAATTAATAATGTCTATGTATAATTTTATCTACATTTAAATCTACCAACCAATATAGACCATATACTGGCATTCAAAATCCTCTGGCAGTTCAGCGATTGTTTTCCATGTTTTTCCATTGTAACAATAGAGGTCAGAGTAGTCGCAGACGTAACCATTGTTACCGTGAACACAGGAAGATGAAATAGAAGAAAACTTACTTCTGACCTGCAAAACAATTTTCAACTTTGTTTCAGTTTTCATAGCTTTATTAAAATATGGTTAAAATAGACAGTAACTACACTTGGTATGACAATTTCAAATGAAAACAGATATGTCCCAATATTAAAAATTAACATTAATTGCAGCAGATACATAAGCATTTTAAATTAATATTAGCAAAATGGAACCTGGAAAAACTTATAATCGTGTAAAATGTTTTGCATCAAAAATTTATACCTTGCGGAGTTGAAATTTGTTTTCTGATGGTTGGATATCAATATGATTATATGCCCCATCTGTAATAAACCCAATGTTTGCATCTGCTAAAAAGAGAATCAATTATTAAATAAAGAAAATGTTAGATTGATTAATTTTCCTACCTGGAAGTAATCCCTTTCTTGGATTGGCCTCAATATTAGTTTTACTTCCAGCCAAAAAGTAATGTTGCATTATCTTTTCATAACAGCTTCGAAATTCATAAAGAAAGTCCTACAAATTGTGGTTTAAAAGCACAAAGACTGGAGTCAACAAAATTTTAAACCGATATAAAAAAGTTTAAACAGAAAATATAATGCATGGCTTAGCAAATAAAATAGCACTAAAAAGTGCCTCACACTAAAGGTAAATACCTAAACACCCACCTTACACAGAAACTGGTGTAAAATTTTTATTATCATTATCAAATGTATGATCGCCGTCAATTTGCTCCAAAAATCAAAATTGAGCTTTGTAAGTAAGATTGCAAGTCGTTAGTTCAATAGCCCTAGCTTTTTTTAAGTTGCAAAAAATGATTTTAGTGAATATTCTTACCTCTTTCCTGATAACGTTTTCAATGTATTTGAGTGGCAGCTCAGACAAACGTATATGTCGAAATAGGTTTGGAAAACATTTCTTCCTCGAATCCAGATCATGTTTTAGCCAACGCATCAAAGCTGCATACACTTTTTCCTCGTTTAGTACAACCACCTCCTGTGAAGACAGAACGATTTCCAAGTCTTGAAAATCCAAATTCACAAAGCCTTCTTGCTGGGCAGCTTCATCAAAGTGACTCAGTAAATATTTCTTTGCAGCATTTTCCAAGTCATCCATTACATGTAATTCCCGATTTGAAAGAAGTGAAGACAGTTTTGTGTACTCAAAACTTGCACCACATAATCAGTAGCTAGATCCAACAAGTCTAGTAGTAAATTCAATTGATTTGTTATCATTTATGTGTATAATACGGTAATATATCTAATACGGTAATATATATGGTAGCATGCAATATATCTCTGGTAAATATTGTAGAGAAAGAATAGGCACATTGAAGATTTTATCTCATTCTAGCATGGCGGCTGTTTAGAATTTGTGTGCTCCAACAAAAAAACATAACATGTCGCTAGCTAGTCGGTTATGTCCTTGGGCAAGGCACTTTACGGACATTGCCTGAACCCAGCGGATTAATTGGTTCTACCAAATTGAAGTGAACGTGTCTATCATATACAACACACTTCAATAGCTCCGGTAACCCGACGGTGGGCGCGAGGTGATCTGAAGATTGCCCGTGTGTTAAACCCCTTGGTTTTCTCATTCACGGGGATAAACATGAATATCCTATCCAATAATATAGAATATGAAACTTCGCTAAACCAATAGTCCTGTTGTTTTTTTCTCGATTGGACCAACATATTAGTCTGGTGGTTTAGTGCATTGGCTTTCAGCCGAAGGGTTGCAGGTTCGAAACTGGTTGCTAGCTAGTCGTTTGGTTCTTTGGGAAAGGAACTGAACTGACAACTCAGCGAATTAATTGTTTCTACCATACTAAAGGAAAGTGTGAAATATACACAACACAATGTGATAGCTCCTGTAACCTGTGGGCAAGGTGATCTGAAGATTGCCCATGTGTTAACCGCCGGTTTTCGCATTCACGGGGATAAACATAAATATCCTATCCCACACTCGGTAAGTAATTTAATAAACTATCAAATCACCTTGTATTTGCATCAGTGCAGCAGATTTAATTATCTCTTCGAGGTTTTTAAGTGAAAACTCAATCTTTCCAGAATAAAAAAAGTCTAAAATCCACTTCATGCAATCTTCAGAAACATCTTTCATTACAGTTTGCTTTTCAAATGCTTCTTTCATCTATTTAAAGTTTGATTTTAACTTATTAATATTTAACGCAGCCCCATTCGCTGTTTTAATATATTTTTCGCATTTTAATAATGTGTTTTAACGACTGTTCGTTTTGCCGTCTTTTTCTGTCCCTCTTCTATGATTTGCTTTATTTTCTGCTATTAATTACAAGTGCAAAAGCTGAATAAACCAAACCCCCCAGTATAAAGAAGAGAAAATACGTATTTAAGCACTAAGTACAAACTGTGGGGTTACCCAAAAGCCTATTGTAGTGTATTTTATTTGATTAAGATATTATTTTGTTTTGGTGGAATCGATTAAGCTTAGTATTTTAGAGTTTGTCCTTTTTACATATTTTAATTGGCAAACACAATGGTTAATATCACAAAGGAAATTGTAGGTTTAATGCCCAATAATTCAGCGGGTTTAAACAATATCAAATAAGTGTGTTAACATACGACACAACTCATAAGCTTACAACTAATGCACAAAACTCTGTCTTAGACATTCAGTTGGACTGTTCCTTGAAGGTCGGGAATCTTTATCAAGTTAACAAATATTTAGTCTGACCATTTAGTCTGGTGGTTTAGTGTGACGTCTTCAACCGAAGTATTGCAGGTTTGAAACACGTTTTCTAGCTAGTCGGTTGTGTCCTTGGTCAAGGCAATTAACAGACATTGCCTGGACCCAGTCAATTAATGGGTTCTACCAAATTAAAGGAACGTGTGAATACTTTCCTATCCTATATGTCCTTTAATTCTCCATTAAGTTAACTTGTAGTGAACACTCCACCCACCTTTGAGGTAAACATGACATTGAAGTATTCGCTTCTGGCTGCAAGTATATTCTGATGAACTAGAAACTCTTTGTCACCGACGTGTATTGTGAAGTCACAGTACTCCTTATTTGTGCGTTGTCTATGAGTAAGAATCGGTGAGTGAAACGATCGTGTGACCGAATGTTTATCACAATTTATATACTGTTCTTAGGTGACATGCGCATCATGGGTTCAACTTAGCCAAATGATTGGGTTGGTTCAAAATTCCAAATAAACCTAATCGCCGTTCAACCGGTTTGGTGTTTATTTTTTCATTCTATTAATTTCTGTTTAACAAATTGTATAGAGGATGACAGGCTGAAAAATCTGCTAGCCAAAAATTTTAAGTTTTGCTTTGTAGATTAATGAATATGATTGAGTTATTCCACCTAGCAGGTGTAAAATCCCCTTTAATGGAATTATCGAGGTTACCCTCTAACTCACGTTACTGAAACTATACAGTGTGCTGAACATTATATACTTTGCTACTTTTTTCGTTTAAACACACATTAGTCCTTTAAGTGCATTTGCCAAAGACATAACTGACTAGCTAACGATCAGTTTTGATCCGACAATTTTTTGGCTCAATGACGACACACTAACCCGCGGTAATATATTTGGTCAAACAACGACTTTTAATGTGTTTATAAACTAAAATTCAATAATTCAGGTCCATGAAATAAAACAATTGTTGTAGCTATTGCTATGCCAAGTGATTTTAATAGCTAGTAACAAAATCTGATTATAAACATACTTTTGCGACATACGATTAACTTCCACACAGACACTTAAAACTTGTACTTTCCGATGCTTTGTAAACATAGTTAGTCAATATTACTTTACCTGTTCAAATGTTCCATTAGCTGCCGTGGGTATGTATTGGATTCCATCATTTTTGCTGATTCATCTTTTTCTTCTTCGATTTCAGATACTGGAACCACTAGAGCAAGATCATCAGGACGTATTGACTGCTCCGCCATTGCGGAAGGTAACAAATCTTAAACTCTGCTGAAATAAGCTACACAGCGGCAAATAGTTGTCCTTGTTCACTTATGGCTGTGTAAGTTTAACCTATCCGTTAAAGTTTAACCTATACGTTAAAGTTTAACGTATTTGATGAAACTAAACGTCTGACCTACTCTCCGGAAAAAAAACTTAATGTCAAAATGTAATTTACAGCTCGTATCTAAGAACAATTATTTAATGTAATAAAATTTAATAATTTATATATGATTTTAGTTTCAAACGTAGTAATGGTAAAAATATGGTTTTAATAATAATACAATAAATAAATTATTTACCGGTAATTAATAATACTTATTTTGGGTACAATTTGCAAATTCATCTTCTTCACATTAAGTAGTTTTCTCTGTTTATTTTACATTGGGGATTCCCCTTGGACAAAAATCTAGTTTCGTTACTGTTAAGGCGATTTGGCGCTACCTACCGGAGGGCTTTGCTGAACATTCAACTGAATTTACTTCATATAAAAATCAGTAACATGTTGAAATTATCTAGGTTACCCGATAATTTAAAGTGTGACCTCGAAGATCGGATTTGCTAGCGTTATTAGCAAGAGTGACATATACATCTTTATGTGTGTGTGATCAAAACCAGTCGCTTGCTGTACAACTGCGTCCTTTAAAAAAACGTAGCGTTTGTATAGAAGGTGTTAGAATAGTAAATGATTTTCATGTTCAACTCCATATAAAGGCACCGGTATCCCGACAGTGGGTGGTATTTTGACTTATGCCCGTGTCTTAACAGCACTTGCCTTTTCAACTTGGTGAATATCCAACCCTTGCGTTTTTTAATGTCTTATTTTTTCGGGTTTAACGGCCCGTTAGCTACAGTGATGTTTTATGTAAATAGTTTTTGACGATTTGAAAAATTGTGTTAGCACAACTATAGAATTTTCATTCAGCATGTGACGTGGTGGGTAACTTCCGCTATTGCAGTTCAGGTTGTGAAGAAACTGCAGGTGGGGCGTGTTGTGAATAAGAATATCATTACATGTATAAGTCGGATTAACCATTCGGCCACACGACCATACAATAATTGATGTTTTTGCCGGGCTAGGTTTCGAGTCCAAGATATCGTTGATAAAACCGTTTTTGTTTATGTAAAGCGGTATATATATCGGTACCGTTAACCACTCGTCCACACTACCGTACGTTAAGATCACATTTTACTTCATTGAAATAACAAATGTATGATCGTACGTTACCTTAAGCGTGTTAGGTTTAACGCTTATTGCATATGTAGTGGTATGACGCAATAAAACGCTTTGAGTTTCCAACAAAAACATTTCACCACCTCTAATAACAATACAGCGTTTGAGCATGCAGTTCCCTGTTTAGTCGTGTATTGTTCCTGCGGTTATTAGCTTGGTGGGCCGCTTAGGCTATGTCGGTGCATATTATGGCCGGATTCCTCTGGGATGTAAGGACATTTCGAGCTCACGTTTTAACTAATCGCGCAAACACGCTCGGTCATACACAACACAAGACACGGGATTATGTCTTAAGCCTTGGTCGCAAAGGTAATGTAAACTGAAATTTGGCATATTTGCTTTCTGGCGAGAGCGGCTTGTTTGTGGAACACATACGTACTCGTTGACGAGCCAATATCGGCCATTGCTGCAAAGAATGGTCTGGATAAGCCGCCACGGATCTTAGCTGCATAGGAAAGTGGTAAAGATGACGGTTATGTACGGGGATGTAGAACAGTGCTCCGCGACCTTTTTACTCGAGGCACATTTAGAAATTTACTAAATTTGACGGCACATTGCATTTTGTAATAAGAGTGTGATAACCCTATGTTCAAATTTGCAATAACTAAAATTATTTTTATTGGGTAAAAATTTAGTTTAAAAATATATATTATTTTCCCGCGACATACCTAGCATTGTCTTGCGGCACACTGAATCTGTAAAAATACGGCCTTAATGACGCTTTTTGCGTAAAAAACCTAGCTTTATATAATAAGGTAAAAAGATACCGACTTAAAAAAACGCAAGACAAAAATTGTACCGTTACATAACGCATCAGCGAAAAATTGTGTGTATATTACAAACAGCCCAGCAAAATAGTTAAATAACTTTTTAGAAATAATACACATGTCGAAATTTATGTGGCGGTAAACATAGCGAAATACATAATACAAAACGCTAAATTAGCTCCGGTCTTTCAACTTTAGGCAGTAATGCGTGTTAACATGCTCTTTGTCGTACCATCTAGTAAAAAAACGTGAGGATACTAACCATTCCAGCATTATTTATAATGCCAAGCGCATAACCGTCTCTTTCAACGCACCTGACAAACCCAATATACATCGGCTTGTGCGAAAACGCGTCGGCACCAATCCTGTTTATACTCTCGTTTATTGGAAACAGATGAAACCGCAGAAGCGCCGATGGACGGATAGATAGCACAGCACGCCAAAGTGACAGCCCGTAGCCGGGCGGTATTTAATTGTGCAAGCATCTGTTTAAAAGGTAGTTATTAACTTTGAAAATATATGTCCAAGGTTTTTTTGTTTGCAAAAGCATATATGCTAATAGTTTTTTTTGTTTTTTTTGAAACACATATACATGCAAAGGCGTTTCTTTTAACTGTAAAAATATTTGTCCCACATTTTTTTAAATTTCAGTAACAATTTGCAAAGACGTAAATTAGTTGTAAAGGTGTATGTGCCATGGCTTTATTTAATTGTAGAAGCATATTTGCAAAGTGTTTATTAACTCTGGACGTATAAGTGAAAGACGTTTTTAAACTTGGGAATATATGTGTCTAAGGCGTTTTTAAACTGTGCAGAAATAAGCTTAAGGACCTTATTAAATTGTAAAAAACATATGTTTCCAAATCATATTTCAAGTTTTTAAGCGTATATGCAAAAGCGCTTGTTAATTACAGACGCATGAGTGATTTATCCTGGAAAATCTTACTGCCGTTGTGTAACCTAGTGGTATTCAAATGGTGGTCCAATTTAAACCAATATACACGCTTTGGAGGTTAATACCCAGCTTGTATAATATCCCGGGCTGAAAACCGGGTTTGTA
Source organism: Ciona savignyi (assembly GCA_000149265.1). Classification (NCBI taxonomy): domain Eukaryota; kingdom Metazoa; phylum Chordata; class Ascidiacea; order Phlebobranchia; family Cionidae; genus Ciona; species Ciona savignyi. The sequence continues at coordinate 99,761 of CH000202.1, read as the reverse complement.
AAAAACAGTATTAACGCCACCGATACATAAACAGAACTTTATATAAAAATTCTAAATGCATACAAAAACGGTCCCAAAGACGAGCCGGTCATGGGTTCGAACCTTTGCCCGCTAAGAAAACAGTTCTTCAACTGTTGCACTCTGTCAGTGTATTTTGATTTGCGGCCTGTTTTTTTCACTTAAGTGCGGCTTGTAGGAGTATAGCGATGATTGACAGCTACAATGTCGTGACGTAGAGTTGGCCCAGCTCCTTTCGGTCTGCTGGGGTCAGTGATTCGCTCAAAAAACTCTCTCCCAGACCGCTAATAGTCGAAATTTACATTGTTTGTTTTTCGTCGTCTGAAATTGGTGCATCGAGAAAGTCTGGGGTGGGGGGGGAAGTGGGCTGCCCGTTTGGTTTTTGTAAAAGAAAAACTAAATGGTGGGAAACGCCACTAAGGTGGGAATAGGGCAAACTGCACACTGAAATTTAAAGATTATGACATTTTAGTTGGTTTTAAACATGGAGTTGGAGTTAGGTTTAGTTCTGGGGTTGAGATTAGTCATTAGTGTTTAGTGTTATATAGGATATAGGATATTCATGTTTATCCCCGTGAATGGGAAAACCTAGGAGGTTATCACACGGGCAATCGTCAGATCACCTTGCGCCCACCGCCGGGTTACCGGAGCTATTGCAGTGTGTTGTATATGATAGACACGTTCCTTCAATTTGGTAGAACCCATTAATCCGCTGGATTCAGGCAATGTCCGTAAAGTGCCTTGCCCAATGACACAACCGACTAGCTAGCGACCAGTTTCGCACCTGCAACCTTTTGATTAAAGGATGACGCACTTAACCGCTAGACCACCGGCCGGACTTAAAAATTCGGTTTCCATAGTTTTAGTGAGCAGTTTCCCTCCTTCCCTGCTTTTGCCCTGTTTTGTACGCGTGAAAACGAACGGAGAAAAACGTGCGAAAACGTACGGAGTGAAAACGTGCGAAAGCGAACGATTTATAAACCATGCGATAACGAACGAATCACAAATATTTTTTTTTCATAATACCCTTTATTTGATCCATTTCTAGAATTTTAAACCTACAATTGTATATTACAATGCTCCCGCGTTTTACCATTCACATAATAGACTTGAGTGTTGCGTACCGTACATTGTGCACGTGAGCCTACATATTTTATTACTCATAGAAATACAAAAAAACTGGCTTCGATAGCCACGTTCTAAGCAGGGATGGCTAAACGTAAGTTAAATTATGATACCGCAAATAACAGAATTTGTAATGTGCTTAACAATTAGTGTTTGAGACAGGTATAAAATTAGTTTTCATAGTTTTAGTGAGCAGACAACAATAAAAAAATATCATAATCTTAATTTCAGTGAGCGGTATACCCCCTTTCCTACTACCTTATTTCCCTTGTTGAATTTTCTCCAATCTTCATTTTTTAATATTGTATTTGGCCTAAAAAGGATGTGGGTTAAAATTAAAAAAAGTTAAAATTTGAGACGTTTAAACAAGTTGTGCCTTAAGCTCAACTCTAACACAAGCCTTGATTTCGTAATTTTTATTTTAGTGAGCAGTTTCCCTCCTTCTATAAGTGTTTGCCTCATTTTTACCGCTTTAACTTTCGAACCGCAACGTGGGCCGTTTTGTATAAGAGTCGGTATATGTATCGGCCGCGTTAACCGTTCGGCCACACCACAGTACAATTCCCTCCTCTTAGTTTTCCATAAAACGACGCCATGGTCCTTGCGTCACCTGCCGAGTTACTGACATTGACAACAAAGCCCTCGTTGTTAGTTCACGCTCGGGTGCTAACGTGCTATCTGGAATGTGCTAGTCTCAACCGTACCCCGTGTATGTGTTGTGTGTACGCTATCAGATATGCCTTTCAAGTGCAATGTGTGTGTACGTATGTGGGGGAATAAATGGAGGGGAAGAGGAAATGAGGAAAACTGCTCACTAAAATGAAGATTAAGGCGTTAGGGTTAGTGTTAGTGCTAGTGGTAAAGTTAGTAATAGTTCTGGGGTAAAAATAATGTTTGAGGCAGGGTTAGAACTAGTTTAAATAGTTTTAATAAGCAGTTGTCCTCCTTTCCTTCTTCCCGCTTTCCCTCCCTTAAGTGTTGCCCCTTATGAGTATGACTGTTGCATAATGCGGCATAGCTGATCATGTTGCAAGAGCAATGAGTATACGTTCAAACATATAGCCATAACAGCTTCTGAGGTGTAGGTGGATTTCAATAAATTATCTGTGAATTGCAGTCGGTGTAAAGACATGATTATAACCCAGCGCGCAAAAGCGTTTTCTGCAAAACTATCAATTTTCTTCAAAATAGGAGGTGAAGTCACAAAATACGTAAATTCTTTCTTTGAGTTCGCATAAACGGGCGAGAAATCCAACCCGATAACCGCGATATATTCAGGAGGGAAAGTAAAGGGAAGTAGGGGAAACCGCACACTAAAATAAAGATTAGGGTATTGTATATTTAGTTTTAAAATTTGGATTGGTGTTATGGGGGGTAAGTTCTGTGGTTAAGGTTAGTGTTTAAAACAGGGTAAAAATTAGTTTCCATAGTTTAAGTGAGCAATTTCCATTCTTCTCTCCTTCCCCCCTTTTAGTGTTTTTCTTTATTCAGCACTCGGTTGATTCCTCGCCTACTCCCGACTGTGTTGTTACTATTCGTTCATTCACCATGACCTAGCTCTTACGTCAGCGCTATATTTAGTCTTTGCCGATTGCGGTCGATCTTAACCATGCCGCTTTCAAGAACAAGTCGACAGAGCGTATTTTTTTAACTGAACTCAGTTTCGAAGTCGTAATGGGATCGCTGCTAAGACCGTCTGTGTATATAATCCTGTATTTAAAACGGTTGCGCTAACCATATGGCCAGACGACCTTCAGGGCGTTCATTTATCAAATTTGTTGTTTTTGCATATTAAGATATACATTGTGTTGTCGTCCTGTCTTAGTGCACCATTTGGTCGCGGTTTTAAGAAACGATGTGTATTATACATATAAAATACTTTAGTTGATCCAAATACTGTAGTTGGTTTGTTGCATATCTTGTTACAACATGTGGTCGTGGTCTTAAGTCGCGTTATGTATTGTATTACTTCCCCTTTTTTTAATATATCTATGTTTATTTTTTGTGTTGTTTTAAATGGGCTTAGTTTCAAACGCGTGCTGAGCTCGTTGCTAAAACCGTTTTTGTATAAAATTCGGTATATGTATAAGTTGTGTTAACCATTTGGCCACAAAACCCAGCACTCGTGTGTGTGTGATCGAAACCAGTCGCTTGCTATAAAACTGCGTCCTTTGAAAGCACATATTGTTTGTTTTAAAAGTGCTATTATCGCAAACGATTTTCAATGTTCAGCTTCTTGTAAAACCGGTAACCCGACTGCGGGCAGGTGGTATTTCGACTTATGCCCGGGTCTTAAGCTAACGCCCCCTGCCCTTTTCAACATGGTGAATAAAGACGGGTATCCAACCCTTTTTTAATGTCTTAATCTGTCGGGTTTCATGGCCAGTTAGGTATAGTACTGTTTTAGGTAAATGCAGTTTTTGACGAAATTATGTCTTAGCGCAAATAGAATTTTCTCTCAGCATGTGACGTGGTGGGTAACTTCTTCCATTGTTTTCCAGGGCGTGAAGAAACTGCGGGTGGGGCGTGTTGTGAAAAAGAAACTCCGGAAACGACGCAGAAACAAAAAGAACAGAAAGCGTGGCCGCAAGAACCGGAAAAAGGCTCTCGTGCGCTCCAAGCGATCCGCCGCGAAGTACGTTCAGAAGTTTAAATGGACTCGGGCAAAAAGGACGCACCTACCGGAAGGCTGGATTCGGCGACCAGGTCAGTCTAGCTCCCTCGGTGTCGAGTATGACTACGCTGTTATCGAACTGAAGAGGGCGCTAGGGAACCAGTCAATGAAGATGGGCATCAGTCCGGCTCGGGAAAATTTACCAGGGAATCATCGGATCCATTTCACTGCTTTTGACCAGGGAAAAGCGAATGAGCTGCTGTACCGTTACTGCGCGGTGGAAGACCAGTCAAACGACATCATGTACCATTACTGTGACGCACAGCGCGGTACGTCAGGCGCGGGGATATACGTCCGACTCTACGACCGCGAAACCCGTGTATGGGACCGTAGAGTGATTGGGATCTTCTCGGGCCATCAATGGGTGGATATGGGCGACGGACGACCGCCTAAGGAATACAACACAGCGGTGAGAATCACTCCGCGCAAGTTCGCACAGATCTGCTTCTGGACCACAGACGACGACAGCCAATGCAGAGGGAATTAAGCCAACTTTTGCGGACGTGCTTGCGGCAACGGGCGAACATTTAACTGAACGCCTCATTATATACATATCGGCGCTTTCAAGCATTTACACCACTTTCGTGCGCGCGCCGGGCTAGCTTAAACGAGGTGGACGAAACAGCATACTTTAGCTAAATTACAGCATACGTTATATATCTTTGAAAAAATAGGCGAGTTTTTTGTGTACGGGGTGCCAAGAGTCTTAAAAGGAGTTATTTTTTTTAATTTTAGGCAACGAAAAGAAGTTTTACGTGCAAATTATCTACAAAACGCATGCGACCTGTCCCCGTTCATGTTATTAACAGCTCTGTGCATCTGTGTGTGGATTATCAACGTCATCGCTTTGTAAATCGTCCATTATTCCTGTTCATCCTTTTAGTAGCCAGGTCGTTGTCAGTATCAGGCCTTTCAGCATCATGTAAGAAGGCACGTAGCGAATGGTTCCCTTTATTTAATCGTGCTTTTCCTTATTCTTTCTTCAGCATATCTTATTTTGCATTGTTATGTTTTCTTGTACCTTTTTGTGTCATTTTGGATTTGTGATTAAGAATCTCCCAAAACAGGAACCCCGATTTAAAAGACTAGCTCGCTTTGCACCATACTTTTAACGTCTCATTCCCTGTCAGCAAGTTTTTGCTACCCCACAAAGCGGCATTTGGAGGTCACTTTTTAACCCACACCATGTACCGCGCATATAAAGTATATGGATTTATTCTCGCTTATTTAAGTAAATACAAACGCGATGTTGTAACTGGTGATTTACAAAGACACAATATCATATTCGGAAGTGTTTGTTCAAGAATATTTCGGACAAAATTGAAGGGAATCACCACAAAATGAGGAAAATAATTTTAACCCCAATCAGAACCTTGAAAGGGCGCAAATTGTGTTGGTTAGTTTCTTCTCCTAAGATTGAACTTAATTCCCTTATTTGTTTAGAAAACCCTAACCGAACGCTCAGGTGCAGAAAAATATCTTAAGACTCATTGAAATGCTACCCCTCCCAGACGGGAATTCTTTAGTAAAAGGCGAAAGAATCATACGATGAAGAGAAGCCAGAGTAACTTAAACGGTTTTTTAATGTGCATGGGTAAACTTTTCAAATCGTCCGATTGTGGCGCTTTATCAAGCTTGACATAAAACCATTCAAAGGGAATGGATGACCGGATAAAATAAGCTGGATGGATAAGCTACAAGATAAAGGCAGTCAAAACCGGGACAGAAGTCGTTTCAGTTTTTTTATTATTTAAGTTAATACAGTTATAATTTTATGCCAAATGGATTGATTTGCAAATTCTACGTCTGTAAGATGGATGAAAGTGCAATTTAATTATAACTAACTTATAGGATAATTTACTTTAGTTTATCACGGTGAATGGAAAAACAGAAAGGGTGTTAACACACGGACAAACGTCAGATAACCTCACACCCACCTTCGGGTTATCGAAGCTTTTACAGTGTGTGGTAAAAAAATTATACATTTTTAAATTGTAAACCTTTAATTAACTTGTTTACATAATAAGAGAAGCGCCTTGTCACAAGTCAAATCGACTAGCAAGCAACCAATTTTTAACCTTAAACCCGTTTCGCAGAAATTCCTACTTAATATTTTAGGATCTATACTTACAAGCTAAATCACTCAAAATTTGATTTTCAATTGATATCTACTTCGGGAATGTCCCCTGGATTCTCCAATGAAGTTTGGAATATTCCAGTTCATGTAGTTTCAATACAAACAAGCTCTATGGATATTGTAGGACTACTCTATTTAGCTGCATCTACAATCGTACTTTGCACACTGCTAATACAGAATATTATTATTTCGTATCTTGCGTACTACGAGGTTGTATGGAATTATGATGTAACAGAGCGTTTTCCTTATCAATTTTATCTAGCCTACCAGTCTTCTAAGTCGGGCGTTTAACTGAGAAGAACCCTTAACTAAGCTCTATCAAGGTACAAATTTCACAACAGACAAAACAGAAGTCTTTTGATTAAAAGAAAATTACTACGTGTAACATCTATATCGTATGTTCATTTAGATTGATATTGTTTGAGGAGGCGTTTAACTAATTATTTTCCCTATCTCTCCAATGCAAACTGACCTAACAAAAACGACTGTCACTCAAAATCCTGACATAGGAAGTCTTAGATTTTTTTACAATTTAAAATTGAAGCTTGGATCTGCAACCTAAACTCAAAACCCTCCAAAATTTTGTTTAAAAATTTTGAGCCCTTTTTCCCAACAAAACAGCTTGCAGATGCACATTCAACACCTTTATTTTACAAAGCACTGCTCCACGATTACAAAACGTTACAGCTAAACGAGAACACCGGCGCGCAGCCTAGCACATGCTGCTTTCAGCCAAACAAACATTGGGGAATCACCACCATTGTTACTCCGCAAAACACTCGTTTAAAAATGATGACTCATGGAGGGTATCACTCGTCACATCCTGCCGTTCATAGAGGTCTTAATTGGTTATACGCCATCTTGAGCGACATTCATTGTGTGCCCCTAATGATAGACCGGGAAATCCCAAACATTTTAAGGTTGTTGTGACGTCACAAACTCGCCTCATTTATATACTCCCACGTCTCACAGTATTTTCCTTTTTGAATGAGCGGTTAACCAAATATTGTTAAAGAAACTGGTTGAAATTGACTTACTGAATTATACCGATATATGCCTGCAACGATAATCATGTGGTAAGTTTTTTATCGCCTTTGTTGAGCATTAATTTCCTGACGCCATTTTTGATTGTATTTATTTTCATATATACGCAAAACCGCATATTAAAGACCGAGAAGAAAGTGTGCGGATTTAAAGTTTAAAAGACGTTTAGACATTATCTCATTGGAAAATTCCAACGCATTCCTAGTGTAGCGTTTCTGGGCGTAAGTGCAGGTCACCCACGCAGAAGAATCTACACTACGTGTTATTGGTGAAGAATCTACACTACATATTATATACAGTTAAAGAAAATTAACAATATAGTAAAAAACCTGACAATTACAGCAAGCTAAATGGACCACATTCATTTTGTAGATATTCAGATTTATCCTCAGAAATCGAATGTGATCACGCGGGCAATCGTCAGATTACCTCACGCACACTTACAGGTTAGTTTAACTATAAAAATGAAAACAATAATAACATTGTAAATAATAATAATAGTACGTATATCAAAGATCCACAACAGGTTAAGTCTGAAACGTAACATGCGAAAATTCTCAGCTTAATCACACACTTTCTTTTGCCAATATGAAATAGGAATTAGATTGAAACAAACAAAGGATTGAGTTTCAATGTAGAGACATAGAAATCCACTATTTGCTAATCCTGGTGCTTGTAAAAGTCAGGAAGTGTTCAAGTTTCTTGATTGTCATTGTCCAGCACTACCCACTCTTCATTAAATGAGTTGAATAGAAGGATTATCTCCAAGGTTTCTTCCCTATTTTTAATAATTATTTATTTTATATTGGACAAGTTTTAAAACACATGATGAGCTTGTTACTCTGTTCTTTTAATATAAAAACCCATATTTAAATAAATCTAATTTGAACCACTCTTGTCTTGTTAACTATTTACTTACACACTGTTCGATTTACTTATCATATCCGAACTGAGTGAATGTGTTTATGTATAAGTTTTCCATTTATCTATGCATTATATCAATATTTGAATTAACGAGTCGATAGGTTGCAGGTTCGAAAACTGGTCGTACCATATCAGTATTCAAACATCTGACCTTAAAGACTTAATGCACAATTCAAAAAAACACAAAATACCATTTTTTTATTTGAAGTATCGGCCTGTATACTGACTTAAGGCATTGGGTCTTATTAATTGTCTTGAAATAATGTGTCTTATAAAGTTACTCGAAGAAATGTGTTTTTTTTAAAGGCCTAGAGCAATGTGTTTTTAAAAGTGGCTTAAAAGGATTTGTCCTCTAATCTACGCGTGAAGCAACCTCAACGTTTAACCTACTTTTCATGTACTGCAATGTGGTCACCCACGCAGAATGCTGATGCAAAACCAAGTGGAAGGGGAACATCGTTTGTAAGTTTGTTCCAAACCCCATCAGAGAGATCCATGAACTCTCCGCTTGTGAGTCGTTCGTTGTTTTTGCCAAATCCACCTTGGAAAGGTTGATCAACTTAGTTGGAAAACTAAAGAAATGTGTGGAGTAATATTACCGAAGGAATAAATGCGGGAACGAAGCTGTGCAGCTGCAAAGTCAGCTCTAGGAATGGTTAAATTTTGTCCAATCGTCCAGGAAAACCTTTCATTTAGTATAAGTATGTCAACAAGATCACAAGCTGTAAAATAAACTGATTAAACTAACTAGAAAATGTATTTTTGTAAGTTGTTCATATAAATAACTTGGTGGGTTAAATGTGCTGCCTTCAAGCTGAAAGTTTGCAGATTGGAAACTAGTTGCTAGCTGGTCCATTGTTTTCTTGTGAGAAACGTCTCAATCATTTTAAGACAAAGCAATACCTCCAGTAAACTACATTGGGAACAAGGTAATCTGACGATGAGCCGTATAAAAACGCCCTGTGTTTTCTCGTTGTGATAAAAAAAAACGAGAAAATAAATTAAAAAAATTAAAATACCCGTTTCTTCGGACGATCCATGGCGATAAAGATAACCTCCCATGATGCACATCTTATCTGTAAAACATTGGTCAACTAATATGCATTGATCTAAGTACTAAAGTGAATTCCCTACCTCCAACAGCCACAACAGAAGCACCAGTTCGCCATGGAGTGGAGCATTCTACCACTTCGTTAAATTGTTTGGACTTAATGTCAAACTTATAAATTTTGTAAGTTGTTTCTGTCTGTGAATTTCCATATGTCTGCTGAGTTATAACGATTCCAAAAAGATAAATTGATGAAACTCCAAATAAATCTGAAAAAAATGTTGACACTTTAACAGATAAATCTATAAAGTTAAAAATATATCTTGGGTGAATAATGTCATACGTAGCTCTGTGCCTATTGGACAACTCGACCCCTTACACACAAGATATCACGAAGAGCATACACCACAACCACTGGCACTGCATCGCTAAGATGGCAATGAACAGGACACTTAGTGGACATTGCCTGAAGCCAGTGAAATAATGCTCTGAACTTAAACTGAACTATACCCATTTAATACACTGCAAGATATATTAGTAAGACTTATTCACTACGCTATAACCACAGAAACAACTAACCAGCTAATAAAAAATAAATAAAATTTAATGATGTATAGTTTTATCTAAATTTAAATCTACCAACCAATATAGACCATATACTGGCATTGGAAGTTCGTTGGCAGTTGAGCAAATGTTCCAACTATTTTTCTATTGTAAACGTAGAGGTTTGAGCGGTCGCAGACGAAACAATTGTGACCGTAAATACAGGAAGATAGAATAGAAGAAGCACAATTTATATTGACCTGCAAAACAATTTTCAATTTTGTTTTAGTTTTCCCAGCTTTATTAAAATATTGTTAAAACAGTCAGTAACTACACATGGTATGACAATTTCATATAAAAAAGATTGCCCATTAAACCAATGTTAAAAAATAACATTAATTGCCGCAGATTTTTGAACATTTTAATTTAGTACAAGCAAAATGGAACTTGGAAAAATTTATAATTATATACAATGTTTTGCATCAAATATTTATACCTTGCGGAGTTGAAATTTGTTTTCTGATGAATGGATATCAATATGATTATATACCCCATTTGTAATAAACACTTTGTTGGAATCTGTTAAAAAGAGAATCAATTATTAAATAAAAAAATGTTACAAAAATAAATTCCTACTTGGAATAAATCCCTTTCGTGGGTTGGCTGCAATATTAGTTTTACTTCCAACCAAATAGTAATGTTGCACTATCGTTTCATAACAGCTTTGAAATTCATAAAGAAATTTCTGTAAAGTGTGGTTAAAAAGCAAAGATTGGAGACTAAACCAACAAAATTTAAAAGCGATATGAAATAGTTTTAAACAGAAAATATGATTGTACATGGTTTAACAAATAAATTAGCACTAGGAAAGTACCTCAAACTAAATGTAAATACCTAAACAGCTAACTGCATCATAGCCTACACAGAAACTAGTGTAGAATTTTTATTATCATTATCAAATATGATCGCCGTCAATTTGCTTAAAAATCAAGATTGAGCTTTGTAAGATTGGAGGTCTTTGGTTCAATAGATTGCACGGTCTTTAGTTTAATAGCCCAAGCTTTACTGCAGCTATTTAAGCAAAGTATTCTTTACTAAATAACCCTTATGTGCACATGCGGTGTAATCCAAAATTCGTCTTCAATAACGGCCAGTTTTAAAGCAACAGAAAAAGGATTGTATTAAAAAGCCTTCGTACCTCTTTCCTGATAACATCTTCAATGTATTTGAGTGGCAGCGCAGACAAACGTATATGTTGAAACAGGTTTGGGAAATACTCCTTCCTTGAATCGAGATCATGTTTCAGCCAACAAATCAAAGCTGCATAAACATTTTCCTCGTTTACTACAACCACCTCTTGTGAAGAAAGAAACATTTCCAAATCATGGAAATCCAAATCCACAAATCCTTCTTGCTTGGCAGCTTCACCAAAGTGACTCAGTAAATATTTCTTTGCAGCATTGGCCAAGTCATCCACAAGATGTAACGTCCCGATTTGAAAGAAGTAAAGACAGTTTTGTGGACTTAAAATTTGCTCCACATACTTAGTAGCTAGATCCAGCAAGTCTAGTAGTAAATTTAATCGATTTGTCTGTCGTTCATGTGTGTAATATATCTCTGGTAGCATGTAATATATATGGTAAATTTTGTAGGGGAAGAATAGCCACATTGAAGGTTTTATCTCATGCTAGCATGGCGGTTGTTTAGAACTTGTGTGCTCCAACAAACAAACCATAATGTTACATATGACAAAAACTTCGCTAAATCAATATTCCAGTGGTTGATTTTATCTCGGTTGGACCAACAAATTAGTATGGTGGTTTAGTGCATTGCCTTTCAGCCGAAGGGTTGCAGGTTTGAAATTGGTTGCTAGCTAGTCGTTTGGTTCTTTGGGAAAGGAACTTAACTGACAACTCAGCGGTTTAATTGGTTCTACCATATTGAAGGAAAGTATGAATTATACACAACACAATATAAACTGTGGGCAAGGTGATCTGACGATTGCCCATGATTCAACCCCCGGTTTTCGCATTCACGGGGATAAACATAAATATCCTATCCCACACTTGGTAAGTAATGTAATAAATTATTAAATGACCTTGTATTTGCATCAGTGCAGCAGATTGAATTATCCCTTCAATATTTTTATCTGAAAAGTTAATCTTTCCAGAATAGAGAAAGTCTAAAATCCACTTCATGCAATCTTCAGAAATATCTCCCATTACAGTTTGCTTTTCATATGATTCTTTCATCTATTTAAAGTTTGATTTTTAACTAATTAATATTTAACGCGGCCGCATTCGGTATTTTAATATATTTTTAGCTTTTTAATGATGTGTTTTAACGACTATTCGTTTTGCCGTATTTTTCTGTCCCTCTGCTGTGATTTGCTTTGTTTGCTGCTACAAGTGCAAAAGCTGAATAAACCAAACCCAGTATAAAGAAGAGAAAATTCATATTTAGCAACTCAGTACAAACTGTTGGGTTACCCAAAAGCTATTGTAGTGTATTGTATTTGATTAAGATATTATTTTGGTTTAGTGGAATCGATTAAGCTTAGGATTTTAGAGATTGTCTTTTTATACATATTTTAACTGGCAAACACAATGGTTAATATCACAAAGGAAATTGTCAGATCATAGGATAACACAATGGAAATTATGACCAAGGCAATTGTCAGATCACCTTACGAATGTCAGGGGACATTCTTACATGTTGATTCAGCAGATTTTGGAGCAATTGCAGCAGGTAGTATATGATAGAAAAGTTTCTATAGGTTTAATGCCCAATAATTCACCGGGTTCAGACAATATCAAATATGTGTGTTACCATAAGACACAATTCATAACCTTACAGCTAATGCAAAAAAACTCTAATTATCTAAGCAAATCAGTTGGACTGTTCCCTGAAGTTCGGGAATCTTTATCAAGTTAACAAATATTCAGTCTGACCGGTTAGTCTGGTGTTTCAATGCGACGCCTTTCAACCGAAGGGTTGCAGATTCGAAACACGTTGATAGCTAGTCGGTTGTGTCCTTGGTCAAGGCACGCAAATTGCCTGAACCCAGTGCATTAATATGTTCTACCAAATTAAAGGAACGCGTGAGTCATACACAACCCATTGCCATAGCTCCAGAAACACGACGATGGGCGTGTGGTGATCTGAAAATTACTCGCGTATTAAGCCCCTTGGTTTTGCCATTCATGTGGATAAACATAAATTTCCCATCCTATCCTGTCTGTCCTCTAATTCTCTTATCAAGTTAACTTGTAGTGAACACTCCACCCACCTTTGAGGTAAACATGACATTGAAGTATTCGCTTCTGGCTGCAAGTATATTCTGATGAACTGGAAACTCTTTGTCACCGACGTGTATTGTGAAGTCACAGTACTCCTTATTTGTGCGTTGTCTATGAGTAAGAATCGGTTAGTGAAACGATCGTGTGACCGAATGGTTATCACAATTTATATATTTTTCTTATTGACATGCCCATCAAGGGTTCAACTTAGCCAAAGAATTGGGTTGGTTCAAAATTCCAAATAAACCTAATCGCCGTTCAACCGGTTTGGTGTTTATGGTTTTCATTCTATTAATTTCTGTTTAACAAAATATATACAGAGGTTGACAGGCTGAAAACTCTGCCAGCCAAAAATTTAAGTTTTGCTTTGTAGGTTGATGAATATGATTACGAGTTATTCCACCTAGCAGGTGTAAAATCCCCTTTTCCCGGTTACCCTCTAACTCACGTTACGGGAATTATCCCGGTTACCCTCTAACTCACGTTACTGAAACTATACAGTGTGCTGAACATTATATAGGCTACTTTGCTACTATCTTAGTTTAACAACCTATTAGCCTAGTCATTTAAGTGCATTGGCCAACGACACAACCGACTCGCTAACGATCAGTTTCGATCCTTCAATCTTTCGGCTTAATAACGACACACTAACCGGCTATAGTATTTAGTAAAACAACGACTTTTAGTGTGTTTATATACTAGAAATCAAAAATCCAGGTCTATGAAGTATAACAATTGTTGTGGCTATTGCTACACCAAGAAATTTCTTCAATAGTTATGGGTCCCATTTGAAAAATTGGGACACATATTGTTTTTGTCCGTTTTTTTTCTTTTTTTTCTTTTTTTCGTCAAACGCTTGACAGACATGGCATGTCGCCCCGACATCTACCAGAAGGAAAAATGGAATCGCAATGAGACTTTGCTATTTGTTAGAAAACATGGTCTAGATGAGAAGAAACCACAAATTTGGAAGATAAAACCAGGGGAATTCCCCTTGGACGTTAAAAACCAAAACGGTATTTTTTCTAAAAAATAGCTTTTTATGCCATAGCGCTTGAACGGCTGCTCCAATTTGAATCAGATTTGGTGGAATGTAAGTGCATTAGTAACTGATTTAACAATTAGAAAAGTTAAAAAAATTATTTAGGGAAATACCCTAAAATAAAAGATTTTGTTCTCAAATCGTGATTGTGACAGGCATGGCATAACGCCGTGACATTTACCAAAAGGAATAATGGAATAGTAACAAAACTTAGTCATTTGTTAGACAACATGGTCTATATACGCAGTAAAAAAATGTGGGTAATAAATCTAGGGGAATTCCCCTGAGACGTTAAAACCCAAAACGGTTATTTTTCTAAAAAATAGCTTTTCGGGCCATAGCATTTGAACGGCTGCTCTAATTTTAATCAGATTTGGTGAAATGCTGGATCGTTAGCAACCATGTGTCAATTAAAAAAAGGAAACAGTTACTTAGGGTAACTCCCTTAAAAACGAAGATATGTTCCTGAGTCATGATGGTGACAAGCATGCCACATTGCACTGACATCTCCAACAAGGATTCGACAAATCAGATTAAAACTTTAAGAATTGTTAGATAACATGACCCACATATGTAAAAACAGAAACTTAAGTAGTAAATCGGGCTATTTTAGGAATTTAGCTTCATTTCAATACAGCACTTGAAAAAAGCTTTAATTTCAAACATTTGTGGTGGAACCTTCGACTTGTGGTGGAAATCTAACACGATTTAGTTTTTCATGGCTTCGGGGAATTCCCCATGAGCTTTGTAAATAAGTTTCTGTTTTAACATATGTGGGTCATGTTAACTATCAATTCTTAAAGTTTTAATCCGATTTGACGAATCCTTGTTTGAGATGTCAGTGCAATGTGGCATGCTTGTCTCAATCATGAGTCCGGAACATATCTTCGTTTTTAAGGGAGTCACCCTAAGTAAATTTTTTCTTTCTTTTAAGTGACACAGGGTGGATAACGATTTAGCATTTCACAAAATCTGATCAAAATTAGAGCAGCCGGTTAAACGTTATTTTCCGAAAAGCTATTTTTTTTAGAAAAATAACCGATTTGGATTTTTACGTCTCCGGGAAATTCCCCTAGATTTATCACCCACAATTTTGGTCCTGCGTGTCTAGACCATGTTGTCTAACAAATAACAAAGCTTTATTACTATTTTATTATTCCTTCTGGTTGATGTCGGGGCGTTATGCCATGCCTGTCACAATCATGATTTGAGAACAAAATCTTATTTTTTTAGGGTAATTCCTTAGATATTTTTTATATTTTTCTAATTATTAAATAAGTAGGTAATGCACTTACATTCCACCAAATATTATTCAAATTGGAACAGCCGTTTAAGCGCTATGCCACAAAAAGCTAATTTGTTCATAAAAATACCGTTTTGGTTTTTAACCTCCCAGGGGAATTCCCCTTGATTTATCACTCAACATTTTGGTTTCTGCATATCTAGACCATATTGTCTAACAAATGGCTAAGTTTCATTACGATTCCATTATCCCTTTTGGTAGATGTCGGGGCGACATGCCAAGCCTGTCACAATCATGATTTGAGAACAAAATCTTATTTTTTAGGGTATTTCCCTAGGTAATTTTTTTTATTTTTTCCAAGTGTTAAATCAGTGTCTAATGCACTTGCATTCCACCAAATCTTATTCAAATTGGAGCAAATGTTTAAGCGCTATGCCACAAAAAGCTAATTTTTTTTATAAAAAATACCGTTTTGGTTTTTAACCTACCAGGGGAATTCCCCTTGATTTATCACCCAAAATTTTGATTTCTGTATATCTATACCATGTTGTCTTACAAATGGCTAAGTTTCATAACGATTCCATTATTCCCTTCTGGTAGAAGTCGGGGCGCCATGCCATGCCTGTCAAACCTTTGACGAAAAAAAAAAAAAAAAAAAAAAAAAACGGACAAAAACAATATGTGTCCCAATTTTTCAATTGGTACCCATAACTACACATGGAGAAGAAGTTTGGGTTGATAACTATGGGACCCATGCGTTTTTGCTTGCAGAAACAAAAACTGCATACTCAGTGTATAAAATACAAAATGTGGTTAGGGACCCTGTAGCATGAATATATGGCATACAACAACTGTTTTACAAAGTGGTGGTTAAACACGTGGTTGACACTCTCTAGTACTTTACCTGTTCAAATGTTCCATCAGCTTCCGTGGGTATGTATTGGATTCCATCATTTTTGCTGATTCATTTTTCTCTTCTTCGAATTCAGATACTGGAACCACTAGTGCAAGATCATCAGGACGTATTGACTGCTCCGCCATTGCGGAAGGTAATAAATTTTAAAATTTGCTGAAATAAGCGACGCAGTGGAAAATAGTTGTCCTTCTTCACTTATGGCTGTTTAAACTCTCTTAAACTTTAACCTATCCGTTAAAGTTCAACATATACAATTACAATAGAATTTTTTTTCTTTCACTGCAGCGTTTACCACCAACAATTTGAAAATACATGTCACCTTTATATATATATATATATAAATATGGCGTTAACTGGAAATCCAACAATTAACACAAAAATACTGTGGCAAGATACTACAGCAAAACAGGAAGGCACAAAAAAAAAGTTATCTAGTTTGGTGCCTCTCTATATGTTAAAGTTTTACTAACCGATGTTTAAACTAAACTTCTGACGTTCCCTTCGGAAAAAAACAAAACTTAATGTACCTTCTTTATGTTAAAATGTAATTTATAGCTCGTATCCAAGAATAATTATTGGGACACATATTGTTTTTGTCCGTTTTTTTTCTCTTTTTTCTTCGTCAAACGCTTGACAGGCATGGCATGTCGCCCCGACATCTATCAGAAGGACTAATGGAATCGCAATAAAACTTGTTAATTTGATAGACAACATGACCTAGATATGCAGAAACCAAAATTTTAAATAAAAAATTTAGTGGAATTCCCCTTGGACGTTAAAAACCAAAACGGTCATTTTTTTCTAAAAAAATAGCGTTTTGGGCCTTAGCGCTTAAACAGCTGCTCCAATTTGAACCATATTTGGAAAAATGCAAGTGCATTTGACACTTATTTAATACTTAGAAGAAATAAAAAAAATTATCTAGGAAAATACCCTAAAAGTGAAATTTTGTTCTCAAATAATGATTTTGACAAGCATGCCATGTCGCCCCGACATCTACCAAAAGGAACATTGGAATCGAAATGAAAATTGCAAATTTTTAGACAACATGGTCTAGATATGCAGAAACCAAATTTTAGGTAATAAATCTAAGGGAATTCCCTGGATGCGTTAAAAACCAAAACGGTATTTTTTTCTAAAAAAATAGCTTTTTTAGACATAGCGCTTGAACGACTGCTTCAATCTGATTCAGATTTAGTAGAATGTTAGTGCATTACCTACTTATTTAACAATTAGAAACAATAAAAAAATTTTCAGGGATATACCCTAAAAATAAGATTTTGTTCTCAAATCATGATTGTGACAGGCATGGCATGACGCCGCGACATCTACCAAAAGGAATAAAGTAATGGCAATCAAACTTTGTTATTTGTTAGACAACATGGCCTAGTTATGCAGAAACAAAAATGTTGGGTAATAAATCTAGGGGAGTTCCCCTGAGATGTTAAAAAACCAAAACGGTTATTTTTCTAAAAAAATTGCCTTTTGGGGCATAGCGTTTGATTTTGATCAGATTTGGTGGAATGCTGGATCGTTAGCCACCCTGTGTCAATTAAAAGAAAGAAAACATTTACTTAGGGTAACACCCTTAAAAACGAAGATATGTTCCTGGATCATGATTGTGACAGGCATGTCACATTGTACTGACATCTCCAACAAGGATTGGTCAAATTGGATTAAAACTTTAATAATTGTTAGATAACATGACCCACATATGTAAAACAGAAAGTTATGTCTAAACCCACGGGGAATTCCCCGAAGCCATGAAAAACTAAATCGGACTGTTTTTATAATTTCGCTTTATACTAATAAATCACTTGAAAAAAAGCTTTAATTTAAAACACATTTGTGATGAAATCTACGTAAATCTAACACGATTGTTCGTTTTTTAACTACATATGAGGAAGAAGTTTGGTTTGATAACTATGGGACCCATGCGTTTATGCTTGCAAAAACAAAAACTACATACACAGTGTATAAAATACAAAATGTGGTTAGGGACCCTGTAGCATGAATATATATATGCAGGGCCGGTTTTATGCCGATTTGACCAATTTGCCCGCACCTTGAAGGGGCCCCGCGCTAGCGGGTGTCTTTCTGTATTACGAGGTTTAAAATACTACTGATACGTAAAATAAAAAGTGAAATAATATTCTTTCTCATAAAATCAATTTGTTATGCATCGTAAATAAGTCAAATTTATATTTCTGTGTCTGCCTTTTACGTCATAATGAATATGGTTGCCAAACAATTAATATATATATATATATATATATATATATATATGTTTGGAAGTAAAACAATACCGGCATATCGTAAATACACATTACCTTTAATTTGTTTTATAGCAAGTATTAAATGTCTATTTTTGTAGTTTGTATGTACTGGTATGTATTTTATGATATATAAACACCCATAAATTTTGCTATGAAGAGTAGGGGCCCCGCCATCACATTTCTAATTGGGCCCCGCGGTTCCTAGCACCGGGCCTGTATATATGGCATACAACATGTGTTTTACAAATAGTGGTGGTTAAATACGTGGTTGACACTCTCTAGTTTATATATGATTTTAGTTTCAAACGTAGTAATTGGTAAAAATATGGTTTAACCAACACTATTTATAAAACACATGTTGTATGCCATATATTCATGCTACAGGGTCCCTAACCACAATTTGTATTTTATACATTTTGTATACAAGTATGTAGTTTGTTTCTGCAAGCATAAACGCATGGATCCCATAGTTAACCAACCAAACTTATTTTCCATGTGTAGTTAAATAAAAAATAAACGTCTTAAATTTACAAATATTTAACCACAAATGCTTTAAATTAAAGCTTCTTTTCAAGCGCTGTAGTGAAATGAAGCTAAATTCCCAGAACAGCCCGATTTAGTTTTTCATGCTTTCGGGAAATTCCCCTGGGTTTAGTGGATAAGTTTCTGTTTTTACATAAGTAGATCATGTTATGTAACAATTCATAAAGTTTTAAACTGATTTGTCGACTCCTTGTTGGAGATGTCAGTGCAATATGGCATGCCTGTCACAATCATAATTCGGGAACATATCTTCGTTTTTAAGGAAATTACCCTATGTAAATGTTTTCTTTTTTAAATTTGCACAGAGTGTCTAATGGTCCAAAATTTTAACCAAATCTGATTAAAATTAGAGCAGCCGTTCAAGCGCTATGCCCCAAAAAGATAATTTATTAGAAAAAAACGTTTTGGTTTTTAACGTCTCCGGGGAATTCCCCTGAATTCATTACTCAAAATTATAGTTTTTGCATATCTAGACCATGTTCTCTTACAAATGTCAAATTTTTATTGCGATTCCATTACTCTTTCTGGTAGATGTCGGGGCGCCAGCATGCCAGGCATGTTGCTATCATGATTTGAGGAAAAAATCATATTATTTAGGGTATTTCATTACGCAATCTTTTTTATTTGTTTTAATTGTTAAATCAGTCACTAATGCACTTACATTCTACCAAATCTGATTAAAATTGGAGATTCTGTTCAAGCGCTATCCCGTAAAAAGCAATTTTTTTAGAAAAAATACCGTTTTGGTTTTTAAGGTCTCAGGGGAATTTCCCTAAATTTATCACCCACAATTTTGATTTCTGCATATCTATACGATGTTGTGTAACAAATTTTAAATTTTATTTGCGATTCCATTACTCCTTTTGGTAAATGTCGGGGTGAAATGGCATGCTTGTCACAATCCTGATTTGAGAACAAAATCCAATTTTCTGGGGTATATTTCCCTAGGGAATTTTTTTATTTTCTTTAGGTGTTAAATAAGTGACTAATTACTTACATTTCACCAAATATAATTAAAATTGAAGCAGCCGTTTAAGCGCTATTCCCGAAAAGGCTAAAAAAACTTAGAACAAAAGACCGTTTAGGTTTTTAACGTATCAAGGGAATTCCCCTGGATTTATTACCCAAGATTTTAGTTTGTGCATATCTAGACCATGTGGTCTTACAAATGACAGTGTTTCATTGGGATTCCATTATCCCTTCTGTTAGATGTCGGAGCCACAATCCATGCCTGTCACAATCTTGATTTAGAAACATATCTTCAATTTTAGGGTATTTCACTAGGTAAATATTTTGTTTCTTCTAATTGGTAACGCAGTGGCTAACACGCTACTATTTTACCAAATCTGATCAAAATTGGAGCAGCCGTTCATGCGCTATGCCCAAAAAAGCTAATTTTTTTGAAAAAAATACCGTTTTGGTTTTTCACCTCCCAGGGGAATTCCCCTAGGTATATTACCCAAAATTTTGGTTTCTGCTCATCTTGACCATGTGGTCTAACAAATGACTAAGTTTCATTGGGATTCCATTATCCCTTCTGGTATATGTCGGAGCCACAAGCCATGCCTGTCAAGCGTTTGACGAAAAAAGAAAAAAAACGGACAAAAACAATATGTGTCCCATTTTTTCAAATGGGACCCATAATAATATTACAACAAATAAATTATTTACTGGTAATTGATTTACTTATTATGGGTACAATTTGTAAAATTATCTTCTTACAAGGAATGTGGCACAATAAGTAGTTTCCTCTGTTTATTTTACATTGGGTATTCCCCTTGGACAAAAATCTAGTTTCGTTACTGTTTAGGCCAGTGGTTCTCAATATTTTTAGAGTGGGACCCACTATTAATTACCACAATTTTTGGCGACCCACTTAACTTAATATATAGTTGTTGTAACATATGGAGAGACGAATGGTTCAATGACCTGAGGTCAGGTGAAGATCACGCCACGATTCAAGATTGTGTGATGTCACAATTATGATAATTCCCCCTTGATTTTTGTATAGGAAATAGCCAGTATAGTTAATCAGAGCTTTCTATAACTTTTCACGACCCACCAAGATTCCTTTTGCGACCCACCGGTGGGTCGCGACCCATAGTTTGAGAAACGCTGGTTTAGGCGCTTTGGTGCTACCTCCCGGAGGGCTTTGCTCAACATTCAACTTAATTTACTTCATATAAAAATCAGTAACTTGAGTGGCCCCAAAACCGGATGTGCTAGCGTTGTTAGCAAGAGTGACATATTCATCTATATGTGTGTGTGATCGAAACCAGTCGCTGGCTATACGACTTCGTCATTTATAAAACACAGCGTTTGTTTCAAAGGTGTTAGTATCGCAAACGATTTTCAATGTTCAACTCCTTGTAATGGCACGGGTAACCCGAGTGAGGGCAGGTGGTCATTTCTCGTATGCCCGAGTCTCAACGCCACATACGTTTTCCAACTATGTAAATAAATACGATCACCCAAGCGTTTATTAATGTCTTAATCAGTCGGGTTTAATGGCCCGTTGGCTAAAGTGCTAATTTTACGTAAATGTTCTTTTTGACGACTTGAGAAATTGTGTTTAAGCACAACTATAGAATTTTAATTCAGCATGCCACAAGGTGGGTCACTTTCTTACCCTCACATGTACCGCGCATATAAAGTATATGGATTTATTCTCGCTTAAGTAAATACAAACGCGATGTTGTAACTATTGGTGGTTTACAAAGACACAATAGCTTAGTCGGTAGTGTTTATTCTAGAATATTTCGGACAGCATTGACGGGAATCATTACAATATGAGGAAACTATCTTAAACATCAGTCAGAACGTCTAAAGGGCGCAACTTTTGTTGGGTAGTTTATTCTTCTAAGATTAGTTCGAAACTCTTAATTCGAATATTTGTTGTATTTGTTTAGAAAACCTAACCAAAATCAGATGCAGAAAAAAATATAACACCCGGGCAATCGTCAGATAACCTCACGCACACTTACAGGTTAGTTTAAATATGAAAATGAAAACAATAATAACATTGTGAATAATAATTGTTTTTATATGACATTTTACAAAAAGAAGTTTAATCGAGGCCTTCACTTTTATTGAACCAACGGTTATCGCATGGAACCTGCCTTTGTTCCGTTAGACAATGTTCAACAAAGGAATCGTTGGAACAAAGGTGACGATACATATTTGGTAGATTTGGGCTTGTAATAAAACTGTAGAAATGTATCATAATATATAACAAACTGCAAAAACCTTCTGGTTTATTCTTTTGTGTCCTTTTTTAAGCACTTAACAGGATTTGCCTGGACCCAGTGAATCGATGGGTTCTATTAAAACGCAATGGATTTATATAGCAAATTCTATATAAAAGGGATTGAATTACAAGTATATAATCGGGTTCGAAACTTATCCCGGCAAAACAAATACTTTGTCAAAAACCTTAAAGACAGCCAGAGAAGCAGCGACCACGTACGTAGTGCTGGAGTACGTCATATACTAAGCAGCCATAGAAAAAAAGTTTACCGAATATAGTAAGGAGCTAAGTACCAGGCTTGCGTGAAATTCTCTTACCAGAAAGAAAAAAAACAAATACTAGACCCTTTAGTTTAAAAATATCAAAGACGTCTAGACCTCCCCTAAATGTATTGAAGCGAAAATATGTCACTTTACTGGACCCCTCACTACGCTTAGCTTTACTTTTTGCCTGTTTTTTTCTCGCTATAATTTTTTTTCGTGTCGTTTCTGTTCTGTCTCGTCCATATTAATTTACATTTATTACACGTCCATTTCTTTATCAAAGGTGCTATCGAATCTGCGAGTTACTTTGCGTAATAAAGAGAATACTATTATCAGTATGTGGAATAACTCATACAGCAAGCGTTCCTATAGAAACGGGCTTAGGCTGTTCAAACGATTGTGTCGTTGTTGTCAAAAGAGCGTGAAAATTCAGTGATGTGTGAAGTATTAAAGGGGAACTGAAGTCGTTTCTAGGAATAAATTAATGAATAAAAAAAAATTCGCTTATTTCAAAAATCAAAACAGTTTCTTCCAATATTTTTTGGTTAAAAAGTTATGAGCAAATATGTAATTTTACCGAAGGAGTAAATGCGGGAACGAAGCTGTGCAGCTGCAAAGTCAGCTCTTGGAATGTTTAAGTTTTGTCCAATCTCCCAGTGATAACCATCTTCATTTAGATTAAGTATGTCATTAAGATCGGAAGCTGTAAAATAAACAAGTTAAAATAACTAGAAAAAATATTTTTGTAAGTTGTCCGTATAAATAACTTGGTGGGTTAATTGTGCTGCCTTCAAGCCGAAAGTTTGCAGGTTGGAAACTGGTTGCTAGCTGGTCCATTTTTCTTGTAAGGAAAGTCTCAATCATTTTAAGACAAGGCAATACCTCCAGTAAACTACATAGGGAACAAGGTAATCTGACGATGAGCCGTATAAAAACGCCCTGTGTTTACTTGATGTGACAAAAAAACGAGAAAATAAATTAAAGAAATGTCTCTTAGTAAAAATACCTGCTTTTATGTCGGACGATCCATGGCGACAAATGCAGCCTCCCATGATGCACATCTTATCTGTAAAACATTGCTTAACTAAAATGCATTGATTTACAACATTGTTTCTCAAATGGTGCGCCGCAAGGGTTAGCTAGGTGCGATACTAAAATTGAATTCTCTACCTTTAACAGCTACAACAGAAGCACCAGTTCGCCACGGCGTGGAGCATCTTACCACTTCGCTAAATTGTTTGGACTCGATGTTAAACTTATAAATGTTGTAATTTGTTTCTTTTCGTGGTTTGTTTTTCATTTGTGATGAAA
The DNA here is from genome assembly GCA_000149265.1 of Ciona savignyi. Lineage (NCBI taxonomy): Eukaryota > Metazoa > Chordata > Ascidiacea > Phlebobranchia > Cionidae > Ciona > Ciona savignyi. The sequence continues at coordinate 76,108 of CH000202.1, read as the reverse complement.
AAGTAGGCTGAGTTGCAAAAAATGACCCGAAAATACCCGGGGTTGGAACGTTAAAACCGGATGTATCAGTTGAGTGCTGAGTTGTCAGATCCCTAACAATCCCAAAAAGATAAATTGACGGAACATTTAAATCTGAAAAAATGTTTACACTTAAACAGATAAATCTATAATGTTGAAAATATATCTTGGGTGAATACGGTCATAAATAGCTCTGTGCCTATTAAACAACTCGACCCCTTATACAAAAGATATCACGAAGAGCATACATGGCCTTGCAGCGGTAAGCCGGGAATGAACAAGACACTTAGTGGACATTGCCTGAATCCAGTGAAATAATGGGTTGTACTAAAAGTGAACAAACCGACTACACCTAATCATTACACTGCAAGATTACATAACTCGATGGTGGGTGAGGTATTATTGAGGTAATCTGTTTTGGTCCGATTACTTGCACAACCACTGAAGCTATTATATATGTTTAAGGCTTTCTTTTAGTTTTAGTAGAATCAACTAATCCACTGCGCTATAACCACGGACATAACCAACTAGCTAATAATAAATAAATGTAATTTAATAAATTTATAACTTTATTTATATTTAAATCTACCAACCAATATAGACCATATACTAGCATTCAAAATTATCTGGCAGTCTAGTGATTGTTTCCCATGTTTTTCCATCGAAACAATAGAGGTTAGAGTCGTCGCAGACATAACCATTTTTACCGTGAACAACGGAAGATAGAATAGAAGAAGCAAAATTACTCTCGACCTGAAAAAAAAATTTGTTTCAGTTTTCCCACCTTTATTACAATATTGTTAAAACAGTCAGTAACTACACATGCTATGACAATTTCAAACAAAAACAGGATATGTGCATTAAACCCTATATTAAAAAAACATAAATTGCCGCAGATTTTTGAACATTTTAAATTAATACTAGCAAAAAGGAACCTGGAAAAAATTATAATTATGTAAAATGTTTTGCATCAAATATTTATACCCTTGCGGAGTTGAAATTGTGTTTTCTGGTGGATGGATATCAATGTGATTATATACCCCATGTGTAATAAACCCCATGTTGGAATCTGTCAAAAAGAGAATCAATTATTAAATAAAGAAAATGTTACATTTATCAATTTTCCTACCTGGAAGTAATCCCTTACGTGGGGTTGGCCTCAATATTAGTTTTACTCCCAACCAAATAGTAACGTTGCATTATCTTTTCACAACAGCTTGGAAATTCATAAAGAAAGTTCTGTAAAGTGTGGTTAATAAGCAGAAAGATTGGAGTCTAAATAAACAAAATTTAAAAGCGATAGGTTAAAGTACTTTTATTCGCATCAATCCACGCAACACCACAGCGGTATAAAACGATGCGATAAAATTCGCCAGCACTTCAAGTGCGGTAACTTCCGGCTTCGGAAATAGTTTAAACAGAAAATATAATACATGGTTTAACAAATAAAATAGCACTAGGAAAGTACCTCAAACTAAAGATAAATACCTAAACATCAACATCATACACAGCTTATTATCATTATCAAATGTATATCTTCGCTGTCAACTTGCTTCAAAAAATAAAAATTGAGCTTTGTAAGATTGGAAGTCTTTGGTTCAATAGCACAAGCTTTACGGCAGCTATTTAAACAAAGTATTCTTACTGAATAAACCTATTGTGCACATGCGGTGTAATCCAAAATTCATCTTCAACTACACGTGCCAGTTTTAAAGCCGCAGAAAAAGGATTGTATTAAAAAGCCTTCCTACCCTCTTTCCTGATAACATCTTCAATGTAATTTGAGTGTCAGCGCAGACAAACGTATATGTTGAAACAGAGTTGGGAAACATTTCTTCCGTGAATCAAGATCATGTTTCAGCCAACGCATCAAAGCTTCAAAAACTGTTTCCTCGTTTATTACAACCACCTCTTGTGAAGAAAGAAACATTTCCAAATCTTGGAAATCCAAATCCACAAACCAGTCTTGCTGGGCAGCTTCACCGAAGTGACTCAGTAAATATTTCTTTGCAGCTTTTGCCAAGTCATCCATAAGATGTAACTTCCCGATTTGAAAGAAGGGAAAACAGTTTTGTGGACTCAAAACTTGCATCACATACTCAGTAGCTAAATCCAGCAATTCTAGAAGTAAAATCATGCTATCATAGCGGCTCTTTAGAACTTGTGTGCTCCAACACACAAACCATAATGTTGACTATAACAAAAACTTCGCTAAGCCAATATTCTTGAAATCGCTAACATCTTTAATTTCCAGTGGCTGGTTTCGATACCAATTTATCCAACAGATCATTCTGGTGGTTAAGTTCATGGCCTTCCAATCGAAGGGTTGCAGGTTCGAAACTGGTTGCTGACTAGTCTGTTGTGTTTTTGGTGTGTTTTGGCAAAGCATTTAACTAACATTGACTGAACCCAGCGGATTAATTTTACCATATTGTAGAAGTGTCAATCATACACAACTCACTGTAATAAAATAGCTCCTATAACCCGATGGTAAGCGCGAGCTGATCTGACGATTGTCCGTGTGTTAATCCCCTGGTTTCCAATTCATTGAGATAAACATTAATACCCTATCCCACACTCTGTAAGTAATAAACTTATCAAATCACCTTGTATTTGCATTAGTGCAGCTGATTGAATAATTTCTTTAATATTTTTAAGTGAAAAGTTAATCTTTCCAGAATAGAGAAAGTCTAAAATCCACTTCATGCAATCTTCAGAAATATCTTTCATCGCAACTTGCTTTTCAACTGCTTCTTTCATCTATTTGGGGGTTTTTATTTAACAAATCAATATTTATTGCGACCTCATCCGCTATTTTAATATATTTTTTTGCATTTTAATGATGTGTTTTAACTACTTTTCGTTTTGACGTCTTTTCCTCAGTAGTAATTTGATATGTTTGTCTCTATTTATTTACAAGAGCAAAAACTGATCAAACTATACCCAGTATATAGAACATAAAATTTTAACAAATAAGTACAAACTGTTAAGTTACCCAAAAGCTATTTTAGTGATATTATTTCGATAACTGATTAACCTGCATAGTTCAGTTGTTGTCGACTTTACACATTTTATCGTCATGAATGGGAAACGCAATGGGCATTTTTAAAAAGCAATAATTATGTAGTGAATATGTAAGGAAACATTTATACATTGGTATTAAGCAGAAAACTCCATGTCCACTGTTGATTACCATAGTTTTGTATTGTGTAGTATATCTTTGGGAATTTTCTATAGGTTTATTAGAGACCATTAATCCTACTGGGTTCAGACAATATTCAATAAGAACATTGCCCAAAGACACAATTTATAGACTAGTGGATCGTTTCGATTAAATAACTTTACAGCTAATCACAAAACCCTGACTTAAATAACTATATTTATCTAAGGTATTTAGTTGGACTGTTCTTAGTAGTTCCAGAATCTTTATCAAGTTAACAAATATCTGTTCTATAATTCTCCTATCAAGTTAACTTGTGAACACTCCACCCACCTTTGAGGTAAACATGACATTGAAGTATCCGCTTCTGGCTGCAAGTATATTTTGATGAACTGGAAACTCTTTGTCATCGACGTGTATTGTGAAGTCACAGTACTCCTTATTTGTGCGTTGTCTATGAGTAAGAATCGGTTAGTGAAACGATCGTGTGACCGAAAGGTTATCGCGATTCATATACCACTCTTAGTGACATGCGCATCATGGGTTCAACTTAGCCAAAGAATTGGGTTGGTTCAAAATTCCAAATAAACCTAATCGCCGTTCAACCGGTTTGGTGTTTTTTTTATTCTATTAATTTCTGTTTAACAAATTATATAGAGGATGACAGGGAAAACCCTACCAGCCAAAAATGTTAAGTTTTGATTTGTAGATTGATGAATATGATTAAGTTATTTCACCTAGCAGGTGGGAAATCCCCTATGATGGAATTATCGAGGTTACCCTCTAACTCACGTTACTGAAACTATACAGTGTGCTTAACATTATATACTTTGCTACTTTTTTCGTTTAACAACCCATTAGTCATTTAAGTGCATTTTCCAACAACACAACTGACTAGCATTCAGTTTTTATCCGACAATCTTTTGGCTAAATGACGACAGACTAACCGCGGTACTATTTGGTCAAACAACGACTTTTAATGTGTTTATAAACTAAAATTCAATAATTCAGGTCCATAAAATATAACAATTGTTGTAGCTATTGCTATGCCAAGTGATTTTAAAAGCTAGTAACAAAATCAGATTATAAACATACTTATGCGACGACATACGATTAATTTCCACACGGACACTTAAAACTTGTACTTTGCGATGCTTTGTAAACATTGTCAATAATACTTTACCTGTTCAAATGTTCCATCAGCTTCCGTGGGTATGTATTGGATTCCATTATTTTTCCTGATTCATCTTTCTCTTCTTCGATTTCAGGAACCACTAGAGCAAGATCATCAGGACGTATTGACTGCTCTGCCATTGCAGAAGGTAACAAATCTTAAACTTTGCTGAAATAAGCGACGCAGTGGAAAATATTTGTCCTTGTTCACTTATGGCTGTGTAAGTTTAACTTATACGTTAAAGTTTAACCTATACGTTAAGGTTTAACCCATTCGATGTTTAAACTAAACTTCTGACCTACGTCAATAATTTATATACGATTTTAAATTCAAACGTAGTAATTGGTAAAAATATGGTTTTAATAATAGTGGTTTTCTCTGTTTATTTTACATTGTGGATTTCCCTTGGACAAAAATCTAGTTTCGTTACTGTTAAGGCGCTTTGGCGCTACCTACCGGAGGGCTTTGCTCAACAATCAACTTAATTTACTTCATATAAAAATCAGTAACATGTGTCCAAGACCGGATTTGGTAGCGTTCGTAGCAAGAGTGACTTATACGTACTTCTATGTGTGTGTGTAATCGAAACCAGTCGCTTGCTATACAACTGCGTCCTTTAAAAAACATAGCGTTTGCTTGAAAGGTATTATTAGTATCGCAAATGATTTTCATGTTCAACTCCTTGTAATGGCACCGGTATCCCGACAGTGGGCAGATGGTCATTTCTCTTATGCCCGAGTCTTAACGGCACTTGCCTTTTCTTTGAACTTGGTGAATAAAAACGGGTATTTAACCCTTGCGTTTTTTAATGTCTTAATCTGCTTTTTACGTAAATGAGAAGAATAAAAAGCGTGGCCCCAAAAACCGGAAAGCGGCTCTCGTGCGCTCCAAGCGATCCGCTGCCAGGTACGTGCCGACGTTTAAATGGACTTCGGCGATCAGGTCAGTCTAGCTTCCTCGGTTCTGAGTACGACTACGTTGTTATCAAACTGAAGAGGGCGCTAGGGAACCAGTCAATGAAGATGGGCATCAGTCTGGCTCGCGAAAATTTACCAGGAAATCATTGGATCCATTTCACTGCTTTTAACCAGGGAAAAAGCGAATGAGCTGCTGTATCGTTACTGTGCGGTGGAAGACCAGTCAAACGACATCATGTACCATTACTGTGACGCGCAGCGCGGTACGTCAGGCGCGGGGATATATGTCCGACTCTACGACCGCGATACCCGTGTATGGGACCGTAGAGTGATCGGGATCTTCTCGGGCCATCAATGGGTGGATATGGGCGACGGACGACCGCCTAAGGAATACAACACAGCGGTGAGAATCACTCCGCGCAAGTTCGCACAGATCTGCTTCTGGACAACAGACGACGACAGCCAATGCAGAGGGAATTAAGCCAACTTTTGCGGACGTGCTTGCGGCAACGGGCGAACATTTAACTGAACGCCACATTATATACATATCGGCGCTTTCAAGCATTTACACCACTTTCGTGCGCGCGCCGGGCTAGCTTAAACGAGGTGGACGAAACAGCATACTTTAGCTAAATTACAGCATACGTTATATATCTTTGAAAAAATAGGCGAGTTTTTTGTGTACGGGGTGCCAAGAGTCTTAAAAGGAGTTATTTTTTTTAATTTTAGGCAACGAAAATAAGTTTTACGTACAAATCATCTACAAAACGCATGCGACCTATCCCCGTTCATGTTATTAACAGCTCTGTGCATTTGTGTGTGGATTATCAACGTCATTGCTTTGTAAATCGTCCATTATTCCTGTTCATCCTTCTAGTAGCCAGGTAGTTGTCAGTATCAGGCCTTTCAGCATCATGTAAAAAGGCACGTAGCGAATGGTTCCCTTTATTTAATCGTGCTTTTCCTTATTCTTTCTTCAGCATATCTTATTTTGCATTGTTATGTTTTCTTGTACCTTTTTGTGTCATTTTGGATTTGTGATTAAGAATCTCCCAAAACAGGAACCCCGATTTAAAAGACTAGCTCGCTTTGCACCATACTTTTAACGTCTCATTCCCTGTCAGCAAGTTTTTGCTCCCCAACAAAGCGGCATTTGGAGGTCACTTTTACCCACACATGTATCGCGCATATAAAGTATATGGATTTATTCTTGCTTATTTAAGTAAATACAAACGCGATGTTGTAACTAGTTGTGGTTTACAAAGACACAATAGCATAGTCAGTAGTGTTTGTTCCAGAACATTTTGGACACAATTGAAGGGAATCACCACATGAGGAAACTAATTTTAACCCCAATCAGAACCTTGGAAGGGCGCAAATTGTGTTGGTTAGTTTCTTCTCCTAAGATTGAACTTAATTCGCTTATTTGTTTACAAAACCTGACCGACGTCGGTTGCAGAAAAATATCTTAAAACTCATTGAAATGCTACCCTCCACGGAATTCTTTAGTAAAAGGCGAAAGAATCATACGATGAAGAGAATCCAGAGTAACTTAAACGTTTTTTTAATGTGCATGGCTAAACTTTTCAAATCTTCCGATTGTCGCGCTTAATCAAGCTTGACATAAAACCATTCAAAGGGAATGGATGACCGGATAAAATAAGCTGAATGGATAAGCTACAAGATAAAGGCAGTCAAAACCGGGAAAGAAGTCGTTTTAGTTTTTTAATATCTAAGTTAATACAATTATAATTTTATGACAAATGGATTGATTTGCAAATTCTACCTCTGTGAGACGGATGAAAGTGGAATTTAATTATAACTAACTTATAGGATAATTTACTTTAGTTTATCACGATGAATGGGAAAACAGAAAGGGGTGTTAACACACTGACAATCGTCAGATTACCTCACACTCACCTTCGGGTTATCGAAGCTTTTACAGTGTGTGGTAAAAAAATTAGCCTATACATTTTTAAGTTGTAAACCTTTAATCCACTTGTTTAGACAGTAAAGGCCGATGCACACTTAGAGCGATGCGGGCGACGGCGATGAAGTGAAAGCGATGGCGGGCGACAAATCATCGCTCAGGGCATTCACACTTGGAGCGATGAATCGCTCTCATCGCTATACTTTTTCTGGTACCCTGCCAGTTTTGGCGGGTAACGGGCGCATGTAATGTTAGCGTTGTACTGTTTTTATGAAATTGATCAACTTATATAAACTGGATGACGATGATTTGGACTTCGCTACGACGCCTTTAGCACAAATTAACCAGTTATACTGATACCAATATTTGGTCATAAATGAAAGTAAACGGTAATTGATTTTCATATTGTTTAATCTAATTATTTCTATACAACTTTATTTTTAAGCTAACAAATGCTTAACTTGTCTTCAGAAGCAGAAAGCATTTGGTTAGGTATATATTTTTAAACCGATCCAATGTGGAGCTACACATTGATAACGAAATGAACCACAAATAAAAGGAAGATACTAGAATGTGAAAATCTGGAAAAGGAAGATACTAGAATGTGAAAAGAGAAAACTGATTCTTGCTATGCCAGAAAAGGTTAAAAGCTATCCTGCTGCTGGAAGACAATATACCAAACTTTTAAAATGGTAACATAAGTTCATGGTACATGGCGTGTAGAAGAATAAATTCCATAACAAATTATAATGAACAGATATTATGAAACTGCCAATTCAGTGAGTCATTTTTTAACTATTTCCAACGTGATATTAAAGTGTACCATGGCAAGAAATCCATTTTACTCAATGTATTTATAAAATAAAGGTTTTCATTAAATTAAAGGTCTTATGTGTATTGAAAGGTAGAACACTTGAAGTTCCATACCGGTAAGGTCACAGTAGCAAAAAATACACAAATTTAGCAATTATTACATAATAAGGTCTTGTTAAGGCAGCAATTGACTAAATACAGTGCTTAACACACAAGAACAGAACACAAATGTAAATACTGCAGAACAGAATGCAAAATAAACATAGGTTATGTAAACACAAAAAGCATGGTAGGTCCACACGATCAATACTGATATTTAAAGTTTAGCAAATTTTTTGTCAACACACCGGGAATCAACCTTTTTTGCTAGTATAGCACCTAAACAAAATATTTGACAAGAAAATTCATGGTGTGCTGAAAAAAAGTACAGCAGTATTCTAGGGTGCATGCACAGCATTTAACTAACTGTTAAATCTATATCTCTGCGAATACACAGTCGATTGGATTGTAATAAAATAAACTGGTGATTTATTTTTGTAGTTTTGGAAATTATCTTAATTTGGACAACTTTTTTAACCCGAAAGGAATTACTGTGCATGTATTAATTTAGTTACTTTGCTTAGTAACAATTTCATCATACTATGTTGTGTTGGCTATTAAGCTCAATTTTTGTGCAATAAAATTAATCAACAGTAAATAGTTGTCTTTACTACGGCTCTTCTTCTTCATTAAATGTGATAAAAGCTGTCCATTTAAAGTTTTTTATCTTCGTTTCCGAAGTAGTGAGCTGATTGGATCTGAGGTACGATTGGTTCATCATGCTCTTCTATACCACTGTCTGTTTTCATTGCCACACGATTCTAAAATTAATACCAAAAATTAGGGCTGTGCATATACCAAGATTCTAATAAAAAATGATGATGTTCTTAAAAACACAGGGATTTTTATGAGTTAATAATCAGATTAATAGTTTTATGGGTCAATTAAAAGCTTGGTAGGCAGTATTACCAAAACCAACACAATACCGGTACTCCGATGACATCTTAAACTCAGACACATATGACGAAATCCTGTACAGTCAGCATTTAGAATCTGTTGCAGAAATATTTACCAATATCGTACCGATACCATTAATAAATATTTTCCGCTACCTAACTAAAATGTCTGCTATCTCTATAGTTAATATAGAACACTAGTTGCTGTCGAAATGTAATAATGAACTCACAATTCTTTGAACTGCATGAAGTGGAGCCACTTTTCACAGTTGGTGGCACATTTGTCTTTCCGGTACCAGGTTCAGAGGGATTTCCATCCCTTTTTTGCAGTTATTCACTAATGGAAACATAAATTTAAATTAGCAAGAAGGCAATCTAGCCTAAGCACTTAAAACCTACCGTATCATTTAAGTGTGACTTACCATTTTAATCTATTTCAGCAATTTTGATCCATATATTAGGTTTCAGTTTATCATTTTATATCCAGTTTTTACTCTAACGTACAAAACCGCGTAGCTTTGTACCAATATAATTAAAACTTTGCTAAAAATAAATCTCTCCGTGGTGGTATATTGCGAAATGTCCAAGTTTTCTTCTTGATTTATTTTTGCACGCGCGAAATTTTCTGAGATTTCCCGCCAAACCTCGGCGATGAGAGCGATGGGAGCGATGGATTAGAACAAGTTTCTACTCGGGCGATAGCGAGCGATAGGCCGGCGATACAGGACGTGACGTCAAAATAATCGCTCGCATCACTCTCATCGCTTGCCATCGCCGTAAGTGTGCATCGGCCTTAAGAGAAGCGCCTTGTCACAAGACATAATCGACTAGCAAACAACCAATTTTAAACCTTAAACACGTTTCGCGGAAATTCCTACTTAATATTTCAGGATCTATACTTACAAGCTAAATCATCCAAAAAAATTATATTCATTTTATATCTACTTCGGGAATGCCCCTGGATTCTCCAATCGAGTTTAGAATATTCCAGTTCATGTAGTTTCAATACAAACGAGCTCTATGGATATTGTGGGACTACCCGATAGCTGCACCTACAATCGTACTTTGCACACTACTAATACAGAATATTGTTATTTCTTACCTTGCGTACTACGAGTTGTATGAAATTATGATGTAACAGAGCGTTTCCCTTATCAACTTTATCTAGCTTACCAGTCTTCTAAGTCGGGCGTTTAACTAAGAAGAACCTTTACTAAGCTCTATCAAGGTACTTATTTCACAACATACAAAACAGAAGTCTTTTGATTAAAAAAAGTTTAGGATAGGATAGGATATTCATGTTTATCCCAGTGAATGGGAAAACCAAGGGGGTTAACACACGGGCAATCGTCAGATCACCTCGCGCCCATCATCGGGTTACCGGAACTATTGCAGTGTGTTGTATATGATAGACACGTTCCTTCAATTTGGTAGAACCTATTAATCCGCTGGGTTCAGGCAATGTCCGTAAAGTGCCTTGCCCAAGGACACAACCGATTAGCTAACGACCAGATTCGCACCTGCAACCTTTCGATTGAAAGGCGACGCACTTAACCGTTAGAACAACGGGCGTTTACTACGTGTAACATCTGTATCGTATGTTCATTTAGTTCAGGGGCGTGCAACATACGGCCCGCGGTACCTATTTACGTGGCCCGCTACAGACCTCGTGCATCGTAGCCTATTCAATAAAAAACTGTTTCTGGATTCATTGGCGTTTTTGACTACAGTATAAAGATACGTTACACTGCAATCAAATTCCGTCTGCAGTACTGTGACGACCTCCACTGTAATGGTTTTATAACTAGCTAGATACTTACAAAAAGTAGAATCATATATATAACATAATCTATTTATAAATGCAACACTTTACACACTTACCAGTCTCGTTCAAAACTTGACAAATAATATTCCAAGTTAACTCTTATATTCTGCCGACTTAACATTCAATTCTTGAATTAGTAGTTGAAGTTTGCTTGGATCCACCATAATTCTACAGGCTAAATATATATTTACCCAGTACCTATCGGGAAAATTTATGTAAGTTTAAGTACCGGTACTGGTTTTGTTCAGTTTAGACTACACAACAGGCTTAACTGAGATGTGGAACTAGTGTTATGCATTATTTGTTAGGCTATTTAATCACAACATACTAAGTTTCTGATTTTAAACTAAATATATCTGTCTTGGCCTAATTGCTGTTCACTTTAGTCTATATTCAGTTCAACCTAAACTCTCTAATATTATTAAAACTAGTGTATTTACTTTAAAACACATTTATATCCATAGTAATACTATATGTACTGCAAATTAGCAATAAAACAATTGTTTATGCTGATATTTCACGATATTAAACTCGTCCGACAAAAAAACATGTCGTAAGAAAATAGCGCATGCTCTATTCCTGAAAAACATGTTTTTTTGTCGTACGACAGAAAACGTGTCGTTTGCGTCAAAATCGGACTGGTGTGAATCGGCGCATAAGAGACAATGCGTTCTATTTGAAAAACGTCGGTCCGACACGACAAAAACGTTTTTGTCGTTTTGGTGTGAACCCGGCCTAAGGGGTGAATCGGTCAAAACATGATCAAGTACAATTTGTCTTCAAAACTTTGAGGACAAATTAAGTAATCGCTTTCTGCTATAGAACATTTAGCTTATGTGCTACTCGATGACGCACGTGATTAATAAACATATGATCACAAAACTGAGCACCATATTTGTAATTTTGTGTAGTAAACAAAAAAAATCTTTCTGTTGTGGGGATTACACAAGTTAATAATGTAACTCCATTATGAGTCATTATTCACACCCACTATTGGCAGGTGATTGTACTGATAACTCGAGTTTAATTATGACATCATAATAACGCGCGACAAAGCTGATTTCTCACGCCGCCAATGTTCTGCATGACGTCACTGTGACGTTTTACCAATTTTAACTAGGCTGGTTCATGTGAATAAAAGAAATATTCCCCGGGTTAAGTAAAAGAAATATTCCCCGGGTTAAGTATAATATTCCCCGGGTTAAGGGTGCGTTCATGGCGCGCGTTTGAAAACCAAACAAGTTATAAGGTTTATTTTTTGTGACCAAATTTATAAATGTGTTATCCACCCATCTAACGATTTTCATGTACTTGCTATAACAAATCGTCGATTTAGGTATATCCAAGCTGTTTCATTTCAACCCAAAGCGAACATATTGATAATATGACGTTTAGTGTGGCTGCGTGAATGGCGCGCGTTTGAAAACCAAACGAGATATAAGGTTTATTTTTTGGAAGCAAATTTACAAGTATGTTATCTACCCATCTACCAATTTTCATGTACTTACTAAAATAAATCGTCGATTTAGATATATCCAAGCTGTTTCATGTCAACCCAAACCGAACATATTGATAATTTGACGTATAGTGTGGGTGCGTGAATGGCGTGCGTTTGAAAACCAAACAAGATATAAGGTTTATTTTTTGGAAGAAAATTTATAAATGTGTTATCCACCCATCTACCAATTTTCATGTACTTACTATAAGAAATCGTCGATTTAGGTATATCCAATCTGTTTCATTTCAACCCAAAGAGAAAATACTGATAATATGACGTAGAGTGGGTGCGTTCGTGGCGCGCGTTTGAAAACCAAACGGGATATAAGGTTTATTTTTTGGGAACAATTTTACAAATGTGTTATCCACCCATCTACCGATTTTCATGTATTTACTATAACAAATCGTCGATTTAGGTATATCCAAGCTGTTTCATTTTAACCCAAAGCGAACATATTGATAATTTGACGTAGTGTGGGTGCGTTTGTGGCACGCGTTTAAAAACCAAACGAGATATAAGGTTTATATTTTGTGAGCAAATTTACGAGTATGTAATCTACCCATCTACCAATTTTCATCTACTAACTATAAGAAATCGTCGATTTAGGTATATCCAAGCTGTTTCATTATAACCCAAAGCAACCATATTGATAATTTGACGTAGTGTGGGTGCGTTTGTGGCGCGCGTTTAATAACCAAACGAGATGTAAGGTTTACATTTTGTGACAGATTTACGAGTATGTTATCTACCCATCTACCAATTTTCATCTACAAACTAAAAGAAATCGTCGATTTAGGTATATCCAAGCTGTTTCATGTCAACCGAAAGCGAACATATTGATAATTTGACGTGGTGTGGTTGCGTTCATGGCGCGCGTTTGAAAACCAAACAAGCTATAAGGTTTATTTTTTGGGACCAAATTTATAAATGTGTTATCCACCCATGTACCGATTTTCATGTACTTGCTATAACAAATAGTCGGTTTAGGTATATCCAAGCTGTTTCATTTCAACCCAAAGCGAACATATTGATAATATGACGTTTAGTGTGGCTGCGTGAATGGCGCGCGTTTGAAAACCAAACGAGATATAAGGTTTATTTTTTGGAAGCAAATTTACAAGTATGTTATCTACCCATCTACCAATTTTCATGTACTTACTAAAATAAATCGTCGATTTAGATATATCCAAGCTGTTTCATGTCAACCCAAACCGAACATATTGATAATTTGACGTATAGTGTGGGTGCGTGAATGGCGTGCGTTTGAAAACCAAACAAGATATAAGGTTTATTTTTTGGAAGAAAATTTATAAATGTGTTATCCACCCATCTACCAATTTTCATGTACTTACTATAAGAAATCGTCGATTTAGGTATATCCAATCTGTTTCATTTCAACCCAAAGAGAAAATACTGATAATATGACGTAGAGTGGGTGTGTTCGTGGCGCGCGTTTGAAAACCAAACGGGATATAAGGTTTATTTTTTGGGAGCAATTTTACAAATGTGTTATCCACCCATCTACCGATTTTCATGTATTTACTATAACAAATCGTCGATTTAGGTATATCCAAGCTGTTTCATTTTAACCCAAAGCGAACATATTGATAATTTGACGTAGTGTGGGTGCGTTTGTGGCGCGCGTTTAAAAACCAAACGAGATATAAGGTTTATTTTTTGTGACAGATTTACGAGTATGTTATCTACCCATCTACCAATTTTTATCTACAAACTAAAAGAAATCGTCGATTTAGGTATATCCAAGCTGTTTCATGTCAACCCAAAGCGAACATATTGATAATTTGACGTGGTGTGGGTGCGTTCATGGCGCGCGTTTGAAAACCAAACAAGATATAAGGTTTATTTTTTGGGACCAAATTTATAAATGTGTTATCCACCCATCTACCGATTTTTATATACTTACTATAACAAATGGTCGATTTAGGTATGTCCAAGCTGTTTCATTTCAATCCAAAGCGAACATATTGATAATTTGACGTAGTGTAGGTGCGTTTGTGGCGCGCGTTTAAAAACCAAACGAGATATAAGGTTTATATTTTGTGAGCAAATTTACGAGTATGTAATCTACCAATTTTCATCTACTAACTATAAGAAATCGTCGATTTAGGTATATCCAAGCTGTTTCACGTCAACCCAAACCGAACATATTGATAATATGACGTTTAGTGTGAGTGCGTTCATGGCGCGCGTTTGAAAACTAAAGAAGATATAAGGTTTATCTTTTGGGAGTAAATTTATAAATGTGTTATCCACTTATCTACCAATTTTCATGTACTTACTACAATAAATCGTCGATTTAGGTATATCAAGGCTGTTTCATGTCAACCCAAACCGAACATATTGATAATTTGACGTATAGTGTGGGTGCGTTCATGGCGCGCGTTTGAAAACCAAAAAAGATATAAGGTTTATTTTTTGGGAGCAAATTTATAAATGTGTTATCCACTCATCTACCAATTTTCATGTACTTACTATAACAAATCGTCGATTTAGCTATATCCAAGCTGTTTCATTTCAACCCAAAGCGAACATATTGATAATTTGACGTAGTGTGGGTGAGTGAATGGCGCGCGTTTGAAAACCAAACGAGATATAAGGTTTATTTTTTGGGAGCAAGTTTATAAATGTGTTATTCACCCATCTACCTATTTTCAAGTACTTACTATAACAAATCGTATATTTAGCTATATCCAAGCTGTTTCATTTCAACCCAAACCGAACATATTGATAATTTGACGTATAGTGTTGGTGCGTTCATGGCGTGCGTTTGAAAACCAAACAAGATATAAGGTTTATTTTTGGGAGTGAATTTATAATTGTGTTATCCACCTATCTACCAATTTTCATGTACTTACTACAATAAATCGTCGATTTAGGTATATCCAAGCTGTTTCATGTCAACCCAAACCAAACATATTGATAATTTGACGTATAGTGTGGGTGCGTTTGTGGCGCGCGTTTAAAAACCAAACAAGCTATAAGGTTTATTTTTTGGGAGCAAATTTATAAATGTGTTATCCATCCATCTACCTATTTTCATGTACTTACTATAACAAATCGTCGATTTAGGTATATCCAAGCTGTTTCATTTCAACCCAAACCGAACATACTGATAATTTGACGTGGTGTGGGTGCGTGAATGGCGCGCGTTTGAAAACCAAACAAGAATAAGGTTTATTTTTTGAGAACAAATTTAATGTCAATCTAAGCTAAACTCATTTTTATTACTAGCTGTTTTAATGTTGATCGGTTGCACACATTTATATCACTCTTTAATTACATTTCTTTCTATTACCGCCCGTGAAAAGTTCTAATCAATGTGTTATTTACAATATTGTAGGTTAATACATTTAGTATTTATTTAAATAAAAAAAAATCTTAGTATAACAAGGCCCAACCACATTTATTAACTGCACGCGCAATATCTTTGACTCGAAATTGTTGTGGTATGTGAGAGTTGGAAAAGCTAACCTTTTTCTTTAAGTACATTAAGCAATCGTGACCTAAGCGTTTATGTAAAGATTTTTGGCCCTGGTGCACCAGTAGGAGACGCGCTTATCTTTTTGAGGACTCGTGCGAACGCGGTCAGCTCACGATAATAATAACGGAGAATAAACTGTTATTTCTTTAATATAAATCGTGAGGTCTCTAACAATTCAAGCCAAAAAGTAAACCTTGTTTCTAAACTTCGGGTGTGCACACCACACGCATGTCGCGCAACTAAAAGTTCCACATTAAAAAGATCCCTGATTTATTGTTGTTTACAAGAATTTGTTCTTCGAAATAATTAATCAGATCACCGCTGCTTAATGCGTAATTGGATCTATGCCCGTCCTAACTAAATTCATATAAATAAAACGCTATTTAATATTTTTTAAATAAATGGATTAAATACATTATCTTAGTATAAAAGGTTCAACTACATTTATTAACTGCACACGCAATCTTTTTCAACCGAAATTGTTGTGGTATTGCGTCAGCTAAATTACTCATATAATCATAAAACTTGGAAAAGTGTTAACCCAAAATTCACTTAAGAAACACAATTTTTGTTTCTAGAAACGAAAATTTTGTTTCCAGAAACGAAAATTTTAGCCGAGAAACAAAAATTTCGTTTCCAGAAACGAAAATTTTGTTTCTAGGAGCGATAACGAAAATTTTCGTTTTTATTTTATTTTTGCGATATTTTGTTTATTAATATATACCTGACACTTTTCTCTTATGCTAATCTAAATAAAATCTTTATTTATGGCTAGTTGTTTTAATTTTTATCGGTTGCACACATTTAAATCACTCCTTAATCCCGTTTGTTTTTATTACCGCCCGTAAAAAGTACTAACCAGTGTAGTATTTTCAATGTTGTATGTTTATGCGTTTATGTTTCATTTAAATAAACAGAACAAATACATTATCTTAGTTTGAAAGTTCCAACTACATTTATTAACTGTACACGCAATTCTTTTACTCGAAATTAGTGTGGTATTGCGTCAGCTAAACTAATCATATAATCATAGAAGTTTGGGAAATGCTAACCCTAAATTCCTTAAGGAAACAAAATTTTTGTTTCTAGAAACGAAAATTTTAGCCGAGAAACGAAAATTTCGTTTCCAGAAACGAAAATTTTGTTTCTAGGAGCGATAACGAAAATTTTCGTTTTTATGTTAGTTTTGCGGAATTTTGTTTATTAATGTATACCTGACACTTTTCTCTTATGTTAATCCAAATAAAATCTTTATTTATGGCTAGTTGTTTTAATTTTTATCGGTTGCATACCTAGGTTAGTAATTAAATTTAGGTCTGCAATAAAGAAAAGTAATAGCGAAGTTTTACTTAGGATTTCGCATTGTCAAATGACATGCAGAAAATTACATTCTCGTATATATTCAACTGGGTTATTGGATGAAAGGTTTTCCCATCTTATTCTGCTCGTAAGCCTAAACAACGATTTTAAATTAAATAATAAGCAACAATTGTTGGCCATTTAAGCAATGTTAACTCGTCCAACAAAGTGTCCTCGTTAGTATAGTGGTGAGTATCCCCGCCTGTCACGCGGGAGACCGGGGTTCGATTCCCCGACGGGGAGTATTTTATGAAAACGTACTTTTATTATCCTCAATTTTTTTAGGTTTAGTAAAATATATTCTGTGGTAAGGAAAATGTTTAGCGAAATATTACGTAGGAATTCTTTTTGGCAAACGACATGCAAATTTCTAATTTCTCGTTTGCATTCAAATGGATTATCAAGTCAAAGGACTTCCCTATATATTTTTTCTGGAAGTCAAAACAACGATTTTTTGTTTAATTACAAGCAACATTGATTGACCATTTAAGCTAATGTCAACTCGGTAAACTGCGTGTCCTCGTTAGTATAGTGGTGAGTATCCCCGCCTGTCACGCGGGAGACCGGGGTTCGATTCCCCGACGGGGAGAATTTTATGAAAACAAATTTTTATTATCCTAATTTTTTTTAGGTGTATTAAAATATATTCTGTAGTAAGGAAAATATTTAGCGACAATATTACTTAGA